>PVKA01002308.1:71037-127632 GCA_004027165.1 Ctenomys sociabilis | reverse complement strand
AGTAAATTAAGAGAGTGTAGCTGTTTGCGTATCTTATTTTTTATACCTGAATTATATCACAGATTCAATAATTAATACTTTCTACCTTGTTATTTTCCTAGTGGTTGTCCATAGTACTAGAAGCCAACATAATATCCTGTCCAACCACCATTAGTGCAAATCTTGCCTCTCATAGCATTATGTAGAAGCACGGCGTTATCTATCCCAACTGTACTGTCCGTACACAAACATCATGATTCTTACTTTCTATACCCCTTCCTTTGTCTACACCTGTCAAAGATGGGCACTCCATTGTCATTCAACTAATTTAGGTGCCTGAACTGCACAACACAATCCAACACAGTCCAGCATTCCACAACAATAGTGAGTTATCTGAAGAAGTTGTCGACCATAGCTATTTACAGCTCAACTTATTATTATGGCCCCGTGATGTAAACTTCATTTTTATACTTTTCTGCTGGATGGTTAAGACCTAGATAGAGCAAGACCTATATACCAACACATGTACTTTATGTTTCTTATGAAGTCAGTGAAGTCACCTCAGAGTTTATCTTGTAGTCCTGTACCTTATTCTGTAGATCCTTTGTCTGTGTCATCCATGTGGATGAGTCACGGCCAATGCTTGACCAGTTTGCTCTCTGTGAAAGCCTGATAGAAAGTTTTCTCTCCATGTGACTCTCCCCAGGCACACTATAGATCATCAATCTCTTTCCTCTGTGGCTCCATAATCTCCTTGTAGAACAAATCTTTCTATTCATTCATTTAAGAGAAACTGGCTATATATATATCCTACTTTGTCTACTCAGATACAAAATGATCTTTCAGTTGTATCCCTTTTTTGTTTGGTTTTGCCAGAAATGTGTATTATAAGTGCATGAATTGTAAGTGCATGAATTCAGGAAAATATTCCCAATAATCCGGTAGTCCATAATAGCAGCGGGTTATTCATAGGACTGGCAATGTCAGAAGTTGTTGACTTGAGCTCTTTATAGCTCAGCATATTAATATGGCTTTACTTTTTTATACTTTGTTTTTATACTTTTCTGCTAGATGGTTTAAGACCAAGATAAAGCAAGATGGATATAACAAGAAATGTAGCTTTTGTTTCTGACAAGGCCAGCCAAATCCCCTCAGGATTTACCCTGAAATCCTGTATCGCAGTTTGTAGATCCTTTTTCAGTGCCAGCCATGTGGATGAGTCACAGCCATTAGAGCACAAGTATTTAACCACACAAATTATGTTGTAAACTCTATTCTGTTATGGGGTGCTAATCTTTCATCATATACATTGATAATTTTTATTTCAAAAACAAAAATCTTGTCCTCCCTGCTTCTGCTTCTTCTTCTCCTCCTCCTCCTTCTTCTTCTTCGTCTTCTTCTTCTTCTCCTCTTCTCTTCTTCTTCTCTTCTTCTTCTGTTCTTCTTCTCCTTCTCCTTCTTCTTCGTCTCCTTCTCCTTCTCCTCTTTCTCCTTCTCCTTCTCCTTCTTCTTCCTCTTCCTCCTCCTCCTCCTCCTCCTTCTTCTCCTCCTCAGGTGTAATCTCACAGAATTTTAATCATCAGAGTAAAGAGAAGTTTCTCTTCTTGGTGAGATGGAAATTTTCAGGCATATTTGTTCTTCTGAATAAAAATATATATTGAGGCAAACTTCATGAATGATAAACTGCATCATATACAGTACAGTTTATAACAAATCTGGAATTCTTCTTCTTCTTCTTCTGCTCCTCCTCCTCCTCCTCTTCTTCTTCTTCTACTTTTGTTAGGTACAGATGGATATTTTCATGAGCAAATATATGTGTTAATTTTGAATTTATGTAGTTACATATCCACTTTAACTAGAGAATTTCTAATTGCTCTTGTAATAGGATTCTTTTTTTTTTTTTTCCTGATTTTCATTTGTTTATTTATTTGTTTTTGTTTTTTCTTTCCTATTCTTTTTAATGAATCTGAAGTGGGACTTTAGGGACCAGGGAGATAACTCCGTAGAGTAAGTGCTTGCCTGTCAAGTTCAGGGTCCTGACTTCAATCCATGGTACCATAAAAAATAAACAAAAATAAAAATAAAGTGCCTGAAGTGGGACTTTAAGGTATAGAGCAGTGGTAGATCATTTGCCCAAGTAAAACCCTTGGGTATGATACATAGTACTTCACTGCCCCAACTCCCCAAAAAAAGAAAATAGAAATTTAAGGTATAAAGAAACATTCCTACAATTCTCAATAAAGGCTACAATTTTCTTTATAAAGAAAAGTGTTATCCACTACATAGTTCATTAAGAATTGGTAGTTGTGAATGAGTACTGAATTCAACAGTGATTATGACTAAATAGGAATGGATTAGAATCACTCATTCATTGTTGGTCTTGACAAAATTAGAGTTATTGATCTTAATTTCTGGGTTATGATTATACATAATCATAGCTGTTTGCTTTAAGACCATAAACAACAGTTTTGCAAAAACCAGAAGACACATAATTTCCTTGATCTTATGTGTTTTCCCCTTTGGCTGATGGACAGTGACTGTAGATTGATTTTTTTCTCTTTCTAAGTGTGAAAGTCAGTGCTCACATCTGTCAGCTGAGTATTCCACTCTGTGAGACCAGGGAGACATGGAATGAGATGGATCTCTTTCTCTTGCCTGGATAAACTTTGGGGTATGGATTAGGACAAAGTAGGTTGGAAAATAAGGGGAAGGTTAAACATTTTTAGGAGAAAAGGAAGTAGACGAAATGACAGAAAAGCTTCCATTTCCATTCAAGAACATACTGCACTATGCAAGTGATATTTAATACCAAATGTCATGTTTAAACTAATGCACATTAACATAAGTTCCTGACACATCAACTATTCGTATGATCCTATCCCTGTTGTAAGGACTCATATTACGGTGTTCCTAGACATTCCACATCAAAATTTGAGTTTCATTAGTCCTTTTGTTATTTCAATTTTGTCTTCTGTAGCTACATTTGATAGAAATATATATGTTAGGCTGGGGAGATAGCTCAGCGGTCCAACCACCTGCCTGGCAAGTGCAAAGACCTAGCTTCCATCCCTAGTACCACAGGCCATGTCGGCCCCATGCTGTGCCAGCTCCCAAAACCAGGAATGGTGGTACACACCTCCAATTCAAGTGCTGGGAAGGCTGACACAGGCGGATCACTATAATTCTGAGATGTGTAGTGAGACCCTGCACCAAGTCAATCAATAAATAAAGATTTTTTCAAATAAATAAATGTGAGTTAATTTTTAACTAAACAAGAGTGTCTTGAAATATCTTTCTACTTGCATCTCCATCTCTATGCAAGTGTTAGCATCCATGGGTCAAATAAGCCTGGAATGCTTTTCAGGAATTAATACATTGTATCTGAGATGAGTTTAGGGTGAGCTATGGCAATATGGCTGCCCTGAGCATTTTGCATTGCATAGAATTATGCCATTTTCCTATGAACATAAGTTCTGTGCATAAATCTACTTCATTATCTGTGCGCCATTAGATATTTTGTTTGACTTCCTTTTTTAACTACAGATGTTCATGTAAAGGAAACCTACCTTGGAAACTTGTTCTACAATTACAACATGTCCCTGAGCCAGCTTCCTTGCTCCAGAATTATGAGGTAGTATATGAACGTACCTTAGAGGCACTGATACACATTTGTTTTCCAGAAATGTGCAGCTTTTAAGAATTCCCTTCTGGTGAACCTCTTACTTGGTTTAGAACTGCTGATCTCAAGCATTCCTTTCAAATAATAATGCTGTCCGAATCAAAGGGTACAATACCAAATGCAGGACTCTTTCAATTTTTGTTTTTATAAAGACTGATTAATCCTGTTATTGACAACCAAGACTCAAAAAAAAAAAAAGTACATCAAAAACTTTGTACAGTTGCCAGTTGTGCTGATAACTCACTGCCATTATGGACTATTGGACTTCATTGGGTTATTTTGCTGAATTCAAGTACCTACAGTCCTTTCATTGACATCAAATATGAAAAGGTCCTTTAAAGACTTTTCCAAATGCAGCTTCTCTAACAGCAATGGAACAACCATCTCTGACAAAACAAAACAATAAAAGGGGATATAAATAAAGGTTCATTTTGTCATGAAAGTATATGTATGTATATACAAGATAGTTAGGATAGATACATAGCCACTTGCTCTGAATTCAATGAGAAGAGGTTTGTACTAAGTGTTTAGACATGATATCATGTCTGCATCTTGTACTATGAATGACAACAACGAAGACAACAATATTCAATGTATTGATTATCATAACTGTCCTACTATCCAGTTTTGAAACTGTTTCGTTGCCATTTTGTCTTTCTTCCCATTAAAATGAATAAAAAATAAAATAAAAAGATAAAAAGAAAAAAAAAAACAAAAATAGAGCAGTGAGTGGGAAGTATCATGCTTTCAGATACTCTTTGATATGCAGAGATTTGTCTCTAAGATGTGTCCTTGTCTTTTCTTAGGCCTGCATTTCTCAGCTTTCTGCTACTGTAACAAACACCTGTGCTGATCAGATTTTAAAGGGAAGGTTTGTTTGGGCTCACAGGTTTTTGTTGTTGTTGTTGTTCTATTTGGTTGTAACAGGGTCTCACCAGGCAGATTAGACTCATCCTCCTGTCTTCAGCCAGCCCCGCACTGGGATTACTGGTGTGTGCCACCAAGCCTGGACTCTGTGGCCAACTCAGCCCACCCTGAAGCCGGGGCTGGCATGGCATTTGCTGTCAGGGACCAAACCGTGGTCCTTGCCCTTGCCTAGGCTTACTAAACAGGGGTCTTAGTCTGCTAAGCTATCTTGCCGGCCCTCACAGATTTTTTAAATCTTTCTTTCCACATTTATTTTCATGAGAATAGACTATCATATCTTCATTTCATATGTAATATACTCGGCCACTCAAGCTTTTGAAAATTAAATGTACACAGCTTTATAAACAGGTGGCAAAAATTAAGCATTTATGATTATAGACATATTTATAATATCTTCAATCAGAGCACATAAAGTTGTTTTATAAACTAGAAAACACTACACCAATATCCTACTGTTTTGAAAAGACAGAATTCCCAGTGCATTTTTTTTTTTTAATTATAAGGCAACTGTCTGAAGTCTATTTCATAAAACTTTTCTCCAAACTTTGATCTTATGTGTTGGCTTCACTCTAAGTTCACTTTGTGGAAACTTTCCAATCATGCTTTGCTAAGTTGACAATGGATGCCATTTAGGCTGCATGTCTTCTAGCCAGCTGACAAAGCGCAGAAGTATATAGCAGTGTTCTGGTTTGCTGCAGTGTAATGTTTCATTCGCACTAATAGTGCAAATGCATGCCTGGCTCATGGCTGAGAGGCTTTCTCCCTATTGTAGGTTGGCTCTGTTGATTTTGGGTCTGCAGCACACAGCACAGCCAAGCCATTCACCCCATGGGAGGGATACGAAAGAGGAGAGGAGAAAAGAGAAGCAGTCCTAACCTTTCCTCCAAGAGTCCAGCTCCAGGGGCCTGAAAACTCCGCTGAGACTGCAAGTCTTAAATCACTCCCCCAATTTCCCCACACTGGAGAGCGAGGCTAACACATAGGCTTCAGGGGAACATTCATTCCGAGGAGAGTACCACCACTTAGCCACTTCTCCAAAGATTTGTTTCTGCCTAGATAATTCATTTTCTGAGGCCATGCTCACTGCATCACCCTTATTAAAATGTACTCACACTGAAATAATCAATGATCAATAAATGGTCTTTTTTTTATGTGTCGTAAAATCAGAGTCAAACATTGACAAGGTGGTACGATCTAGGATCAAGTACCTCTATTATTTAATGTTTAAAAAACTCCAGAAAGCCCACAAAACAGTATTCTCATTAAAAAGTATCAGTGATACCTATGATGACGTTATAAGATTAATCATTTGAATATTTTTAGTCTGAAGCAACAGCATTATTCTCAATCCACATTTCCACTAAAATCTGCATTTTATATTTAACTTTTTAAAAATAAATGCATGTAAAAATACAACTTAAATTCAAATGACGTGTTTTATTATTGGATATTCTTAAATTAGCTAAGCAGCATGGCGTCTGGGGAGAATCTGATAATTATATTAAATACATATTTATGATAATTCATTATATACAGATTATTCACTGAGAATTGTAAAATTGTACCTTTTAAAATATGTTTGGCGTGGGTATGTTGGCATAAATAATTCAATGAACTGAAGTAATGTTTCAATATATAACAGCAAGATAGGTATGAATCAGGAGTCATTAGTTATTAAGTAGTTTCCACAACCACAAAACATCGTCATATTGTCTTATATTTGGACTCAGTATATGATATTTAAGCCAGCTAAAAGGTCTGTAAAAAAGTAACTGAACAACTTGCAATTGAAAAAAAGAAAACTATTCTGTTTATAAGCTCATGATGGTTACCTCTTGTTAAGTACTTTATTCATCGTACGCCGAAAGTGAAGGACTCAGGGGAAGGCTTGGGATGTTACGCCCTCATGAACATCTAACTTGATCAGGAAAATTTCTCAGTTTTCCTCTTTGAGCTTAAATTTTCTTTCATCTTCTTTCCTTGGCAAGACTTAAATTTCTTGAGTCTGATGAGGATGGTGGTTCAAGCCAAAAAAGTGGGTGGGAATTGAAATCCTGGCTTTTTAGCTAGAATGCAAATGGTATTCTAACATAATTTGAATGCAGCAGAACTGCCCAAATTTCAAGTATCCTGAAGGAAAAACAGAAAGTCTGTACTAGAGCCATAGATGGGCTGGGGGTGGGGGGAAGAGAGACAGAGAGAGACAGACAGACAGACAGACTGAGAGAGGGACAGAGAGACAGAGACCCAGAGACAGACAGACATACAAGACAGAGACAGACAGACAAGACAGAGACAGAGATAAAGACAGAAAGAGACACACAGAGTCAGAGACAGGGACAGAGACAGGGACGGGGACAGAGAGACAGAGATACAGAGACAGAGACAAAGGGCAAGCAGAGAGAGAGATTCTCCGAATGCCAACTTGAAACAGAAGATTTCTCCATTACTCTGAGCATTGTATCAGCCCCAAATGTATGCGCCAGAAAGTCAAAGTTTGATGTTAGTTTTGGATCAATTGATTAAGTAATTCTAAAGGTTTTTTTTCTTTTTCCCCACTATAAAAAGTAAAGAAAATGTTACCTTCGTGTACCATGACACAAGATAAAATTATCTTTTGGCTCAGACTTTTCTTCACATTACTTTATTGACATTTACAGTAAATTTTTCTTGAAATAAAATTTTCTACTGCTTTTGTTCCAAAAAAAAATGTGAGCTGGCTTTCACTTAGGCTGACAGAACATGCAGACAGTGGGAGCAGCACATGACTAGAACTGCAGCCCAGAAGGAACTTGTTTTTGACTTTTTTCGTAAGGACAAGCACAAAATAACAAAGCTTTCCTACTTTTTTTTCTTTCCCAGTGGAATTTCTCTTTAACATCCAACCAATCAGCCTGTTGTGAAAATCCTTGCCTCATTTTTGCCTTTGAATTTTTTTTTTTTCCATGAAAAGACCAACAATTAAACAAATCCCCATGGTTGGTAATGTGCTGGTTTTTTTTTAAATTTTCCATATATATTTTAGATACACATGATGACCACACTCATCATAAGAGAATGTGTGCCCGTGTCAAAACATTTGTAACCTATGAAATCAAGACACTTGCCATGGCTTCCTTTCTCTTTCCCCCATTTTCATCCCCTCTCTTCCTTCTTCTCTTGCCCGTTTACCCAAGCTTTCTCTCCACTTTTCCTTTTGTCCATTTCTTCTCCTCCTTCCTTTCCTTTTCTTCTGCACCCCTTTTCTTCCCTTTTCACGCTCCCTTGTTCCCCTTCTCATTTTGACATTTCCTTTCCATTTCAAATATCTGTTCTACATTTAGGTCCTTATTTGCACTTTTGGTGGCTCACACGAGAGAAACACTGTGTTGTCTTCTTCAAAATTGGACCCTATTCTGACTTATTTTTCTTTTAAAGCTTACAACTTAAGAATTGTGCCTTTCTGAAGCTATTTATTTATTTTTTTTAAACGGAAGAAGCCAGTCAAAGCAATGATGCACAATCACAAAACAAGATAATAGGAAACAAACAATGGCTCTTATATCGAATACTGTCATCTTCAAAGTAGTTGTTCAGATTACAAGATACAGACATCCAAAACTGATCAAACAATATGACCACAAGCCATTCCTTTCATAGGCATCATCACTATGATTATCTTAGCTAAAAAATATTCTGACTTTTTGGAAATTCAAGTTTCCTTTTTTGCCTTTGATCTTCGCTATTTTGAATTTGTACTCTAAAAGATTCAAAAAAGAACTCATAACCAGTTTTTACATGGACATAGACACATTGGGGCCTTGGTTTGGAGGACAAATGATAGGCATGTCTTAGTTACCCTTTTCTCATTGCTGCGACAAATACCCGACACCCAAAATGAAGGAAAGAAAGGTTTATTTAGCTCACAGTTACTGGAGGTTTCAGGTCATATTCCCCTGGCTCCCAGGCAGAGATGCACAAGGCAGAGAACAACCTTTCACGGTGGAGGGCGGCAAAGAGCAAGAGCATAGGGAGAGGTAGCAGCAGCTCAAGCAGCTGGCTTCTCTTCCCACCTGACATTGAAATGCAAATTACCTGCCCCAGGGCAGGGGCAGCGTCCACACCCACAGTAATCAATCACGAACTCCAAAAGCTGCCCCAAGACTGCAGGAGGTTTGAGGGGACACCTAGACACAAACCACAACAAGGCAGTACTTTGCTTTTTATGTATTTAGTACGGTGTCCACAGGATCTCACTACACAGATTGGGCTCTAGTGATCCTCCTGTTTTCAGCCCCTCAAGCGTTCGGATTACAGGTGTGCGCCACCACACCCAGTCTCATTCACTGGCTCAGTGTGCCCCGGGGGTAGAGCTGGCTCCAATCCCAGTCCCTGCGCTTGCCTAATCAGCTGCTTTAATCCACTAAGCTATCTGCTGGCCCTGGCAACAGTTTCTTAAAGAGTAAAATATAGATGAGTCATAGGACCCAGCAACCCAACTCCTACCTGGCTATGCTAAACAAAGCCTGTGTTCACACAAACTCTTGCACACGAATGTTCAAGCCAGTATTATTCCTAAGAGACAAATAAATGACCACTAAGATGCCATCACTGATGACTAGATAAACACTTGGTGATATATAGACAGACAGATAGATGATATATATATATATCTCCACACAATGCAATAGCACCCAAGAAAGGCATACTGGGAAATGCTCTAGTCTCCAGACTTTCTTGGAAAACATGCAGTGTTACCTGTAGCATCTGTGTCTTGGGGTTTGGCCGATCGGTGACTGCTGTGGCATTGCTAGGCAAACTGGAGTTTCTGGAGTGCAGCTGAGAGGGAAGGGGATGAAGACAGACAAAAGTTTTCAAAAACAGCAGGCTACAATGGGGAGCTCAGAGAAGAAACATCTGGCTTGGTTTGTGACACACCTTGGGCCTTGGCGAGAGGAGACAGCTAGGGGAATATTAAGGCCCGGCCTAGGAGTCAGTGATAGGAGAGGTTGCAACCCAGACCCATAACTGGAAGACGCAAGCAGGTACCTTTATATTTACACTTCCGGTCTCCACCATGTGCACAGGAAATTGCCAAAGGAACATTTTCTTCTTGCAATTGTATCCTTTTAGCGCTCTCTACCGGGGAAAGTTGAACGTGGTGCTCAAAATAAGCAGGCCATACCAAAGAAACACATTCCCTTTTTTATCATACATTGAGGGGCAGACTGGGAACTGAATTTATAAGAGTTAAGATTCATTTTCCATGGGGCCGGGGAGATGGCTCAGTGGAATAAGCACTTCCCTAGCAACTGCAAGGGCCTGAGTTCAATCCCTGGTTCCGCAAAAAAAAAAAAAAAAAAAAAAGATTCGTTTTCCTCTGGTGAGGTGTGCTTACTGGGACTTCTAAGCTAGGTCTCCAGCCCCTTAAGAAACATATTTTCTTGAGATTAGATCTTGCTAAACACATGTGTTGCATCGGTTGGGCTCAAACTTGCAGTCCCTTCATCTCCGCCTTGCAAACTGCTAGGTTTGCAGATGTGTTGTGCAATAGTTGATAAAATTTCTGTCCAGCAGTAAAATGGCAAGAAGTACTACTAATCCTACAAATAGAAAGAACAGTATCCTAATGCGGAGGGAAAGGAATTATGCGGACAAACCACACTTCATAAATCTTATTTGCACAAAGCTCACAGAATTCAAATGTAGGGAAACAGAGAACAGAGTATTTGCCAGGGGACAGAGGGAGTGCCAAGGGAGGCTGGTCAGTGTTTTAGGTTGCTGAAAATATTATAAAGTTTTATTATGGTCAAGGTCCTATGACTCTGTAAATAAAAGTGGTGATCTATGTATACTTAAAAAGTGTAAACTTTATAGCCTGTGAGTTATGCTTTGACAAAGTTGTTAAAGAAATTCTACTGTGCCATTGCAAAAGAGAATTTGGACAAGATACTATTACTTGAGTTAACCTCATTGTGTTGCTTTCATGCAAAGAAGGAGGAGACTGAATAACAATATGGAAAATGTAATAGTTACTTGCTGTTTCGAGCCCTGTATGAGTTACACTTGAATAATTATAATGGTGTTCAAAACCATTCTGAGTAAATTTACATGCATGCAGCATGACTTAGTTCTAATTTTATTGGTAATTTTTTGCTGCTACCTGTGTCAGTAGATAGATTTTCCATTGTGCAACTCTTTGAAGGTAGCATATTAATTTTCATTAATTCACCTCCATTTCTGTTTATTGCTCTGTGTATATTAACAGCACACCCTGAAAGTAGGTGCTTTTGCCATCCTAACTTGATTTCAGAGTATCAGTGAAGGAAAGGTTTCTGCCTGAGCTGCCTGAAGTCTTCTATGTATCCTTTTCCACTTACTTGAAAGTTCAGTCTTCAGATCACACCCCATAAGCAAATGAAGGCAAAGCACTGGCAGGCAGAAAGGACCTGGTTAGACTGTTAGGATGTGTGCTGTAATTATTAGAAAGGAAGCCATGTGGCTGTTGGGTCCAGTGCTACATTCCAGCCAACCCAAACCTAATGAGATACACACATCCTGATGTATGGTCCAAATTCTCCACTCATATGACATGGTACCCAGGGTCAGAGGACAAGGGCTGGTGGACTGCAACATGTTACTGCATTTGTGTCTTTAGTTATCAATATCCAATCACTGCATTGCCACATGGGATTATACAATGTTACTAATGCCCAAAATAGTTTTCTTTTCCCTTTTGCAGAAGTACATTACTAGAGCAAACTAGGCTTCCCATCCTGTCTTTTTTTTTTTTTTAATTTTAGGGAAGAATCTACAGGGTGTTCAGGGTCTCAGTACTACATCAGACTCATAAGAGATTCACCTGTTTACAGCCTCCCAAGAGCTGGGATTACAGGTGCATGCCGCCACGCCCAGTCTCAAACACCTTCACAGCGTGCCCTGAGGGGGCAGAGCAGGCACAGCAGGCCTGGAGTTTGATCCCCGACACCCTGAGCCTGCTTGCAGGTGCTTTAATCAGCTGAGCTATCTGACTGGCCCAAGGCTTCACATCCTGGCTTGAAGTGATTTTCTTTGTTTTTTTAATCATGGCAGAAATATGACAGTGATTTTTGTAAACAAAGGAACTATGAATCTGAGTGACATTCAGATGGATCGAAAATTCACTCACTAGTTGAGGCACAGAGATGTGACTAGGGTTTAGTAAACGCTGGAGGATTTCTGCTTTGGAGCTTACCTGGAGGAGCAGGATCCTATGAGTGCAGAAGTTGTCTCTTGGACAACAGAAGCGTCATTGTATTGTCACATTTTGTCACTGGAGCTATCCAAAGATTTTAATCAATGGCCATCAGTGAAAGAAAATGTAAGAAACGTAGGCTCAGCCTCATAATGATCTTCTTTATTGATGAAGAACACAAGAGTCTTTCTCTGTGATTTAGGCAATCAAATCAGCAACACTGGAAAGTGGATTCCGACTTGTTATCTGAAGGACCACACGTTACACTCAGAGGAAGCACTTCGGGAAAGAATTATTTAAAGGTGCTGCCAAGGGCATGATGCTGGAGGTATCTTGGAACTCAAAAACAAGGGAGGGAACATAACTCAAATGGATACTAAAGATCTCATTGATCTTATCCTTGATGCGTCAAAGACCACTTTCTTACTGATCAGAAGACTATGATCATGGTAGACTATGAAAATGAATAGATGTAGATTAGCTGCTAGTGTTAATCAGGACCCAGGAAAGGACAGAAGGCTTTCTTTTTCCCCATCCAAATGAAATAAACACCATTGTTTCAGTATTTTGGGCCATAGAATGAATGTTTCATATGCAGTAATACTGGTTGTTTTAAAGAGTTACCATGCCATTCACTTCATAGACACATTTGTTATCTAACACAGGCCTTCTAAAAAAATTGTTTCTTCGTCTAGTTTCATGACTTGGGATGGAAGCTTCCTGCAGTGACAGGGGAGTGGCAGAGATATCCTGGAGCAGATGGGCTTCTTAAGAAGGATTGGAAATAGAATCTGAGCAATGCAAATATGTCATTTCACTTGACCATGGGAACAGCACCATCTTTAACATTTTCAGCCCGGGCCATCTGGCATGATCCTCATCTTTTGAAATTCTATGGGAGCTATTTTGGTTCTGCTTGGGAAAGTTTGGGTTGCATTGCAAGGTCGAATCTAGTCCTCAGGCTGAAATAGAAATATCTTTTTTTTTTTAAAAAAAAATCACTCTCAGAGAGATGGTAGTTTCAGAAGAATTTGAGACCCTGGAATATATTTAAGAGGTGAAGAACATTTCATATGCCTCCAGCTAGCTATCAATGTGGACCTCAAATAATAGTCTTTCAGATATGAACAAAACAACCAATTTCCTTCATGTCTGAAGAAAACCAATTTTCCCATAATGTTGGTGTTTCTATGCTATTTCTTACAATTGTGGCTTGGGTAGGTGTCCTCCAAATCATTGTGGAGGAAAATGGTCTGTTGTCAGCTTGTGGCCTGATTGGGAGGTGGTAGGTTATTTAAGAAGTAGGACCAAGCAAGATACCTCAGTGCATTGAAGCTCCTGCTTAGTCAAGCTTAGGCAAGCACGTGCCGCATTAGCCCCATAACCAGGGCAGGTTGAGCCCACCAGAGTCCAAGCATGGTGGTGCATGCCTATAATCCCAGTGCTGGGGAGGCTGAAAGCAGGAGGATCACCAGGATCTGGAGCTGTGTAGTGAGACCTCTCAACAACAAAATACATTAAAAAAGAAAAAAAAGCAGGACCAAGTGGGGAAAGTCAGGTCACTGGTCCCTGGAAGTTTGTCCTTGAACGGACACTGGGGTCAGAGCCCCATTTCTGCTTCTCTAATCTCCTGGCTATGTAAGGTGAGCAGATCCCTGCTTCTGCTATTGTGACACCTCACTGCAGCCCCAAGAGCAATCCACCAGGTCCCTGTGGACTCAAACCCCAAAAGCGGGAGCCAAAATAGAACGGTTTCTTCCAGTTGGTTATCTCCATTGTTTTGTCACAGTTGTGGAAAATTGAGCAACACATTTAAGATGTGTTTGGATCAGCATAGTCTGAGAAAGCTACGAGGGGGGACTTGTGTTATGTGGTAGCAGTGGAAGAGAGTGGCCTTATCCTATGCATCCCTACGACTGCCTTCCTCCTTAGATTCAAATCCTCTGTGAAAACTGCTAAAATAAGGACTGAGTCATTGGTTCTAGAAATATATTTTCTATAAATGGGTACAAATGTTCTTATAATATGCATATGGGCCTTTGGAAGGTGAAATCACTACCTCCAACAGTCTGTTAACTTCAGCAGGTCCCTTCACTTTCTTTTAAAACACACCCATCATGTTTTTTTTTTTTCTTAATCATGCAAATATGTAGTTTCTTTTTAAAAAATGGTTCAATTAAATATTTCATGTAGTACAAAGTCATCTTTATTGGTTAAAAATAACAACAATAACAAAAAAAAAAACTGTTTTACTTCGTCTTCTTTCAAAGCAGGAAATTTTATTTCAATAATTTTCTCAGATCACATCCAATAATATTCATTAAACATGCTCCAGAAAGAGCATTTAGTTCAAACAGCAGGAAAGAACGGATGCTTTTATTCTGCCTTTGTAAAAACAGAAGCACGGGGCTGGTGAGACAGCTGAGTAATCTGAAGCACCTGGGTACGCAAGATTAGGCAGGTGTATGGACCTTGGTACCATCTCCAACCACCCATGCCTAGGGGGGCTAAGGCAGCCATACAATAAATAAGTAAATAAATAATAAATAAATAAATAAATAAGGGCTGGCCAAATAGCTCTGCAGATTAAAGAGCCTGCAAGGACCCACAGGGGTTGGGGGTTCCATCCCTAGGCTTGCTATGCCGGCCCTACCCTCGGAGAGCACTGAGACAGCAATAGAGACTGGGCATGGTGGCACATGCCTGTAATCCTAGCTCTTGGGAGGCTGTAAATAGGCAGGTCACTAGGAATCTGATCTAGCAGTGAGACCCTGAACACCCTGGAGACCCTTCACTAAAAACAAACAAACAAATAAATAAGAATGTTAAAGATTGCAGCAGCATTTCAAGGTCAGTACATAGGCCTGCATAATGCTCTAGCCTGTGAAAACACATCACACCCCTTATTTAAAATCATTTCCTTGTCACATAGAAGTATGTACCTATCCAGGTATGCTTTGAGCCCTTCTTTAATTTCAGGATACTAAATCCAAATTGGCCATTGGCAAAGCATGGGTATTGCAAATTGACCCTGTTTTAAGCATCCTTGTGGACCAGACACTGCAAATTCCAAGGTGTGGCTAAATTAATGACCACCTCAAGAAGTGGACTTGCAATTGAAGAAATGTTAAAGCTGTTTCTGTTGACACACTGACTAGGAAGGGTACATGTGGGTCTGAAGCCTGGCTGTACTCCAGCAACAGGCGTGTGGTCCTGATGGTATCACAGGGTGATCCAGGAAGAAAATAAGAGCTACTCAAGCCATAATTCCTACCAATAAGCATGGTGTTCTCCTCTGAACAATTTGATGAATGACTCTTAGCCACTCTACTGAAGGACAGTGATAAATCAAACAGGACAAAGTAGAAAAGTAAATCATCATGCTAAGACGGCTGTATTTTATATCCAAATGTCACCTCCTTACTCTGCTAAGTGTGCTCATTATATAATCTTTTATGTGTTCTTTAATACCCCATGTACTCACTAACCATTGCTCCTTAGCAATAACTTCTGTAAAACAGAGAGAGGCCAGCCAAATAGCTCAGCAGATTAAAGCCCTGCAAGCAGGCTCAGGGGCCAAGGGTTTGATCCCAGGCCTGCCGTACTGGCCCCGCCCCTGGAGCACAGTAAGACTGAGAGTGAGCCTGGGAGCATGTGCCTGTAATCCCAGCACTTGGGAGTCTGTAAACAGGCGGATCACTACGAGTCCGATCTAGTAGTGAGGCCCTGA
Source organism: Ctenomys sociabilis (assembly GCA_004027165.1). Taxonomy (NCBI): domain Eukaryota; kingdom Metazoa; phylum Chordata; class Mammalia; order Rodentia; family Ctenomyidae; genus Ctenomys; species Ctenomys sociabilis. The sequence continues at coordinate 112,104 of PVKA01002308.1, read as the reverse complement.
ATACCTTGTAGACCCTTCCCTAAAATACAGAAAAAATTAAATAAAACAGAGACCATGATTAAATTTATGTCTCTTTTGTATGAATCTTGTGGATTCTAACTACAACTAAAGTGAGATACAAATAATCATGCCAAATTTCAGAGAAGAGTCCGGCAGCATCTATTTATTGTGGTACTGGAGCTCCAACCTCGTGCCTTACACATGCTAAATTCAGCATTAACACAGAGCTACTCCCCAGTCACCAGGCAGTATTTAAACGCACATTAAAGATAGTGTTTTTTAATATACTAAGTATGAAGCCAATATTGCTGGAGTCTTAAGAGCACGACCTTGAAAAATTACATTCTTTATAATTTTTATTATATTTAAATTGAAATATAATTTTTAAAAGAACCATCTTTACTGGAACTAGCCTGTTCCTATTTTATTTTATTTTTGGCACCTGGAATTTAACTCTGGACCTTTTGCTTGCCACTGAGCTATCTCCCCAACTGTCCTTCTTTTATCTATTTGAATATACATTTTTAATGTTATGAACAGTTTATTATTCTAATTGTGCTTTATTTCCTCTACAGTTAAGTATCCAATGTAGGAATAGAGAAAGGGGATGGGAAAAGGGTAATACTTTGGAAACTGTAAATAAAAGGCAAATAAAAGTAAAGCCCTACAGAGGGATTATGAGTGCTGATGAATGAGAAATAGGGGCGCATTCCTTAGATTTCAAATGCTTGGAAAGAAAAAAGAGAGAGAGAGAGAGAGAGAGAGAGAGAGAGAGAGAGAGACCAGTGAAGCGTCAAAAGGTACAGTATTTGCTATATGAGCTATTCAGGGGAAGCACTAGCAATTCTTAATGCTGTGGATCTAAAGCGCTCCAAAAAACTCACAAGTTGTGGGAGAGGGCTTTTGGAAGGTGAGCAGATTATGCAGGGCAAATCACATCGACGTCATAATCCATGGGGTTACTGGGGGAGGTGTAACTCTGGGCGTGGCCTACACAAGTGTTCCCTTCCTTTCTGACTTCTCTATTTTGGCGCTGCTTTCTGTGTTCCCCACAGTTCACATGCTGCCACATGGAGCCTTTCCACCTTGAAAACAGCCAGGGAGCCAACTGTTTGGAGTCTGAAACCTCCATGAAAACCGACAGGGAGCCAGGGGATCATGGTTTGCCTCTGAAACGGTGGGTGGAAGATCAATCAATCCTTTGGCCTCTAAGTTGCGCATGTTAGGTACTTTACCCCTGCCAGGCAAAGCTGTAGTTCTGCCAAGTACAAGGGATGCTACACAGGGAAGAACTGATTTTTTTTTAAGATAATAAAAGAAGATTAAAAGTAGAAATGACACAGAATTTCACAGAGCAAAATGACAGGAGGTCAACAATGGTTGTTGTACTGCGTATTGTCTTCAAATTAGTTGTTCAAATTACCAGCCAGAAGTATGCAAAACTGGTTAAAATTATAAAAAAAAAAAATTAAAAGAAGAGAAAATAAGCATTAACTGCTCCTTTCAATCAATTAGGAATCAGCAGTACAATTATCCAAGCTACTCTGTGTGTGTGTGTGTATATATATATATATATATATATATATATATATATATATATATATATATATATTTCTTTTTCTCTTCTTTCTTCTTTTCTTTTTCTTCTTGCCCTCAATGCAGTTCTTCCTTCACTTCATTTAAAAAAAAACAGTTGCAGAGAGGCAATGAACATACCTCACCTTCATTTATAGAAGGTGGGCAAGGGGCAGGGCTCAACCCGGGCGCTATTGGGCCAGCACTGGGGTGTGATTGGTCCCACCCTAGAGTATTATCGGTTCCACTCTAGAGTGTGATTGGTTCCGCCCTGGGGTGTGATTGGTCCCACCCTAGTACACAAATGGCAGGAAAAGAACTACATTGCAGCTCCATGAGTGAGGTAGTAATAACAGGAAGAGAATGAAACCACCTTTCTTCACCTATTGATTCTATTCAGCCTCTTAAGGGATTGGAGGATGAGCCCCAAAGTGACTCAGCATAAAAAGTGTACATAAAGGAGTTGAGGAAGGCGTCTGGGCCGCCCTGCCCCGCCTCCTTGGAAAAGTCCCAGTCTTCAGAGGAGCTTGATCTTCGCAGCTGCACCATTTTGGCAGAGCTCCAATCCTCCCAGTGGAGCGCCTGGCACAGGCTTGATGGACGCCTCAGCTGCTGCTCCTTCTCTCCTCTTGATTGTTTTCTGCCGCCATGCACTGCTGTTATTTGCCTTGGAGCCAGCAGAGTATGAACTGAAACCTCCACAAACTGCGAGCTAAAGAAACCTTTCCTTCCTTCATGTTGAGTGTTGTCCCAGTAATGAGTAAGATACCTACGAAAGTACTTCATGTGCTCATTGACTATCACTTACCTACAGCAATCCCCTTCCTTAAGAAAGCGTGGCTTTTAATGAACTGAAAGCCACAGCTTGACTTCCTTCAGTGTACTTTCTCATTGTTAATGCAGTCCTTTTAGAAGGCATGCCTAAATGGTATCCAAGTTGGGCGAGGGCATCCAGGTTCTCCAATGAACAATTTTTCATTGTTCAGTCATCTTATTCTCACTGCCTTCTCCCGTTCTCGGGTCACGTACGTAGTCCGCTACCTTGGAGGCATAACCTTACCACAAATATTCACAACTTATGGAACACACAATCTGTTGGGTACTAAATTGTGCATTGAGATATGAACAGGATTGCCACACAAAACACAAGATACAGGGTCAAATTTCACAGAGCATAAGTGTTTCTAAAATATAAATGTACTGCTGATTTCTGCTGGTCTATGGAAAGGAGCAGTTAATGCTTCAATTTTTCTTTCTCTCTCCTTTTTAATTTTTATGCAGTTTTGCTTGTTTACATCTGGTAATCTGAACAACTAATTTGAAGACAACAACATGCAATATAAAAACTATTGTTGATTTCCTATCATTTTGTTTAGTGAAATTAATGTTTTCTTTTTACCATTATTCTCCTTAAAAAATACAAAACAGATAAATCTATAGGTAAGCAAAATTGTAAATATATACATAAATGTGGTCCATATACATCTGGGATAAACTTGTGCCAAAGAAAAGGCATTTTCTACAGCTTAGATTTTGAGTGCCTGCCAAAATCTCATGTGTTAAGGGGTTTATCCTTACAGTGGTGTGATTGTTAGGTCGTGGAATGTTTAAGAGGTGGAGCTAAATGGAAGGTCTCTAGGTCATTGGGAAATTTTCCAGAAGGAGACTGCAAGACCAAAGTCTCTGCCTTTTTTCTCCTTTCTCTGGTCCCAAGGTTAGTGTTCTGCTTCACCATATGTGCTGCCTAAACAGAAGAGGGAAATACTCCTTCATGTTCTGGGGTCTCCAGTTTATCAAAGTAAACAGTTTCTACATATAAGTTGATTATTGAAGGTTTTTGTGGTCTGATGGAAATCTAACCACATGTCATGGTTTACCTGAAATCCAAACTTAGATCTGAGTCTGGTAATTTCTGAGTCTGGTAATTTCTTTTTTTTTTTTTTTTTGTCTTTTTTTTTTGAGACAGGATCTCACTATGCAGAGGCTGGCCTTAAGTTCACTTTGTAGCTCAGGATGGTCTCGAATTCACAACAATCCTCCTGCCTCAGCCTCCCGAGTGCTGGGATTACAGACATGCGCCACCATGCCCGGCTAGTAATTTCATTTTGTACATCTAAGAATATTTTATCTGGAATAAGAAACATAATATTAGCTCTCCAAGATTTCATACTTTTGTAAATATAACAGGAACATAAAACCTTGTTGTTGTTCTTTTTATTATTATTACTGTTGTTGTTTTGTCTTATTCACTTATTTATTTGGCATAGGGTCTCACTACACAGGTTGAACTCATAGTGATCCTCCTGTCTCAGCCTCCCTAGTGCTGGGATTATAGGTATGTGCCACCACACCCAGTTTTGGGGCTGGCACAGTACACCCAGGGTTCATAGGCTGACCCCACATGCAGTACCAGGGATTGAACCCAGGTATTTATACATGCTAGGCAGGCACTTAGACCACTCAGTTATCTCTTCAGCCCCTACAATTGTTATTTTGCAGTCCCAAAATCTGCTACCTGGAAGCTGGAGACCAAGAAGAGCTAATGAGATCATTCAGGAACCTGAGAGCTGGAGATCTCACGGTGTTGATTCCAGGCTGGGACTCACAGTCTGACAGCTAGGACACAAATGGCAGGAGAACTATGTTTCTGCTCAACGAGTGAGGTAGAAACAGGGAGAGAATGAACCTACCCTTGTTCACCTATTGATGCTATTCGGCCTGTTAAAGAATTTGAGGACGAATACCTGTGCTAATGAAGCTTACTTGTTCCACTGATTCAAATGCTGAGCTCCAGGAGTATTTCCACAGATCCAACGTTTAACAAAACATCTAGGTCCCTTGTGTCCCTGTCAAGTTTGAACAGAAAGTCAGCCCTCAGCCCTGGGTTCAGTGTTCAAATGTAAATGCTTACTTAATGGGCTTGGGTAAAGCCTGAACTTTTACATTTCTTATAAGATCTCAGGGGTTGCTGATGCAGCTGTTTCAATCTATGTTCTGAGGATCTTGCCACTGTGGTCCTCATTTTCTCCACACTCTGGTCCCAAGCTGGGATCCTTATTTAGACATGTCTGCCACAGTGATGATCTATGGCTGCAGATGGTGTGTGTGTGTTCTGTGTGTGTAGTGGGACAGTGGGTTGTGGCGATCACTTAGGGGAAACTGCTTGGCTCTTGTTAAAACAAACATGATCCAAAGACCTGCACAATCTGCTGAAGCCTTGGAGTAAGCCCACTCACTCCGTATCCTCCCTACACAACATTAGACATTTCCAGGTCTTGCTTCTCCTTTCATTGTCATCACTTCTTGGCCTCCCTGCCCAAATGACAAAGGATCTGTGGAGAGACAGAAAACCCTTCCATCCTACATTAGGACCTGACCCTCCCGTTGGAAAGGAGGGCAAGCTTAGCTTCTGTCAGAATGCATTTATTCAGGGTCCTGCACAGGAAGGTGGATGTAACCTTTCAAGATGCCAAGTTGAGGAGATTCAAGGGATGACCATGGAGTGTCGCCATATTGAAGCCTCAGTGGGGACCTATGTGGAATTCCAAGATGAAGAAAGCTTTAACAAAGAGAAAACCTTTGCTACGGAAAGGGAAATGGGAAAGTTGTCCGAGAACTATGGAACTAAAGATGCTGTGGTTCCACCTCTAACCAATGGCTTCCACCTGGCACACCTGTGCTTAGGTAGATGATGGGAGTTTCCTAGATTCATGGCTATATTAGAGCCCCACTTCCTGACTGATAATCCAGTGTTCTTCAACTCTTCTCCAGGCACTAATAAAAGGCTCAGAAACTAGAATCCAATCCTTTGGTTGTAGGCTAGGCTTGGACCAAATTTTCTCAGCTGTTTTTTCCCTGACAAGCCTCAGAGTCTACTTCAGTTTCACACTTGGGTTTATATTCCCTTTATACAGGGTGATTCACAGAAAAGTTCTTTTTTTTTTTTTTTTGTGGAGCCCGGTATTGAACTCAGGCCCTTGCACTTGCCAGGGAAGCACTTATTCCACTGAGCCATCTCCACTGAGCCCCAGAAAAGTTCTGATGATGAAAGATTTCCATGTTTCTAGTGTTTCTTTCCTCTGTTAAATGTGATTTCATCCACATGTTTGGGGTCCACCGGTGTCTTTCATATACTCTGAATGTTGGAGACCTAGATATCAAAGGGGATACATAACTACAGTCTGGAAAGTCCAGGAAATGATTTTTGGTTCCCAGAAAATACACTAAGATTTAACAGCCTTGTGTGATCCTGTGTCGGTGTGCCATGATGCTCTGACACACCCATGCAGGAGGCTGCCTTACCATTACAAAGTATTGAAGAGAAATAGATGCACTGTGTTAGGCTGGCACTTTCCCTGACGTGTGTCCACACTGAGGAACATGGAAAGGAAAAAAGTGCATGAATAACTCAGCCAACTCAAAGTTAGTGCTACTGCATGCCATGCATATCAAGAAGCTTGTCTGGAATCCTTGTCAGGGAGGTAGATTGTACCTAGGGGTGGAGAATCACAGTTTAAACAGATTCTTAGTGGCTTAAAGGCTGAGAATTTTGCTTAAAAAGCCTTTGAGATTCAAAAATGTACTCACATGCATATAGAGTACAACATAAAATTTCATGAGAAATCCAAGCTCTCAAATATCCTTGAGCATAGATTGGATGGCTGTGAGAAATCAGACCAAAATCAGAGCCCAGGGAAATTATAGACCATAGTTGATATAATGCTGACTTCCTTAATTAAGGTGAATTTATACATTGCTTTATTTTGCTATTCTGGTAAATTAGAATATGTCACATCAAATAGAGTTATTCATGAATGAGACAGCAAAAGTGGTAAAGATGAATATTCTGCCTTTGTAAAGATTTGCCTAAATTACACATATAAATATCCACCAATACCTGTCTTTGATATCTGCTATCTCTATCTATCTATCTATCTATCTATCTATCTATCTATCTATCTATCTATCTATCATTTGTATGTTAAACAAACCCACCTAAACTTGTTTTAATTTCCATGCAACAATTTCTGTGGTTTTTTGGGGAAAAGTTACATGTAAATCACTGAATTCTGTGCTTGAAAAAGTAGCAGTTCTGTCGTCTTTTCTTGAACTCTGTTGAGGGCAAAGTGTTTTTAGTCAATTGTACAGTTTGATGGGTAGAAGAAAAACTGAAGATCAGTTGTTCAGCTCATTAAAAAACAAATAAGATGCAAGACAAAAAGCCTTTTGAGCAGATATGTTTGTTGTGATCAAAAGCTTTAAGGGTGTGTCAAAATAAACAAAGCAAAACTTACCATATGAATGACTACTGAATAGGTCTAAGTAGGTCTGTAATTAATGGAATTCAAGTGGATTGCTCTTCTTTAACTCACTGCCAGCCAACAAAACCCCTCAGTGTTTTCAATGGAAATAAAATCAATAACACGACTCTCTTATCAAAGGGCATATGCCTGGACCTTCACATACGCAGTGACTTCTACCTAAAATGCTATCATTCTGTATCTAAGCTTGGCTTTCTTCATCTTGTCCTTCCATTATTATCTCTGTCTTTCTTTGAATTTGCTTAAATAGTTGGACTTCAGATAGTTTGCAAGTACAGAGCTGGAACATGCTTTGGTTACCACAAAATACTTAGCACACAACTTACTTACTACCTTCCAAGTACTGGCACTGGCTATCCATTAGTTGTATACTATAGAGAATTGTTTCAGACCTTAGTTTATCTTTCCAGTTGCAGTGGATAGAATCACTCTATTCAGCCCAAGTTGGAGCACGTATTAAAGGTACCTCAAGCCCCTACTCGTCACATTTGGTCTCCCAAGAAGTGCTTTGAGTTGGTGATGTCATCTCAGGAAAGAACTCTAGTTGCCTTCTGATTAGTGTGACAAGCAGGCTACCCAGAGATGACCCCCTCTGGCCTCTGCAAAATAAAATTCCCTTTTTGCCCCCTTTTGCTATCCCTTCTGTACAATCATTTTCTGTTTTTGCTGGCCAAAACCCTTGGTTGCATTACTGCCCTCCACCCATCCTTCCCACATCCTGTTTAAGACCCCTGCGCCCCTGCGTGCCTTGCAGCATAGATAAGATTATACAACTCCCTAGTTCCTCATAGTGGCCCTCGGGCCGCCTCCTGCTCCCAATAGGATAACTTAGTTCCTCATAGTGGCCCTCGGGCCGCCCCCTGCATGTTGCCTCAGCTTCCAACCAATGAGTTTATGCCCCATGCCCCCTTCACCGCTTTTAGCTTCTGTAATCATGCTTGCCGACCCCCCCAAATGTACATGTCCTGACCCAAATTTGGACATAATGTATGTCTCCCCCAATCAAAATTGTCCCCATAGCCCCTAATGGCCATTTTAGCTTCTGTGACGATGCTTGCTTACCCCTCCCAGCCTGTGGTTTTTGGGCATAAAAGCCCTGCTGCCCAGCCCTCGGGGGGCCCTCCTCCTTCTCGCATGGAGAGGCTACCCGGTGGGTACCACCTAAAATAAAGTGCTTCTTTTCCTTTTGGACTTGCCTCGTTGTCATCTGATTTTTGAGTTACAACAATTAGCAAGTGAAAGCCGGGCGTGGTGGTGCATGCCTGTAATCCCAGCACTTGGGAAGCTGAGACAGGAGGATTGTTGTGAGTTCGAGACCAGCCTGAGCTACAAAGTGAGTTTGAGGCCAGCTTGAACTGCACAGTGAGACCCTGTCTCCAAAAAAAGACAAAAAAAAAAAGATTAAAAAAAATATTTTGCCCAGGGAGATAGCTCAGTAGAACAATTAGCAAGTGAGAGCTTCACAGAACCACCTCCAGAGGGAGGTCACAGTGCAGAGCAGCAATTCCCAACCTCCTGTGAGTGTAGCCCAAGAGCTGTGGAGAGAGTAAAGGCATGAGCTCAGTATGGTGCAAAGTATTTGGGAAGGTAGGTTAGCCAGTGAACGCAGGTTAGTGGACAAAGGAAGTGTGATGACTTGGAAAGATCTGAGATGTTCACTGAGGAAGAGGGAGAAGACATAAACTTTATGTGTCATTGCACCTAAGCCATGCCAGACTCTTGAGTGTGGAAACCTTCACACCAACAGGATTTGTTGGAATTAAAGAAACACGTGGGAAAGACAGTGCTTGTGGCAAGAAGCCCAAGAAGTTAAATGATGACGTGGAAGAAGAGCAGGAGGAGGTTAGGGATGAGAAGGAGGCAATGATTCAGGACAGTTTCCCTGCAACCAGCTATGATGGTCCAACAGTACTATCAGGCACACAATGGAGGCATAGCAGGGTGATGGCTGGAGTCCTGGTGGATTCTTGAGATGAAGTTGAGTGACCCACGGTCAAATGTATCCAGAGTGCCATGCCATTGTGAACACTTCCCACTTCAATATTTGATTATAAGCAGAGTTCCCAGAACTCTCCCCGACTTTATAAATACTGAGAGGATTTCTCAACTAGCCCACTGCTGGGACAAATACCTGCCCTGGAGCACTTAAAGGATAAAGGTTTATTTGGATTCACAGTTTCAAGGATTTCAGTTCCTGATGGATGGGCTTCCAAGAGAGAAACAGAAAGCCACGTGGGCCTGCAGGAAAAGAGCCACTCACCTCACAGGGGCTGGAAAGCAGAAAGCAGGGAAAGGAGCCACAAAAGGTTTCGTTCTCCAAGGTCACCTGGAGGGACTGTGGGGCCCACGCAGACCCAGGCACCTGGGCAGGACTCCTGCCAATGAAGTTACTGCTGTACTTAGAGAAATCAAGACTTTGGAACGGAAGACTTGGGATATATTCTATGCAATCATGGTATTTGTATGTAAGGAAATGCAGAGACATGATATTGTGGTCTTCACATGTTTATTCCTTTGTTAATTTAGTTAGCCAATACATTTTTTTTTTTTTTTTTTTTTTTTTTTTTTTTTTTTTTTTAGTACAGGGCCTATAGGGTCTCACTACACACATTGAACTCATAGTGATCTGCCTGTTTTCAGCCTCCCAAGCACTGAGATTACAGGCATGAGTCACTACCCCCAATCTTAGTCGCCATCTCGTCATGTTCCAAGGGTGGGGCCGGCATGGCTTGTGCTGCCGAGGATTGAACCCTGGTCCCTGAGTTCTTTGTAAGCAGGCACTTTAGTCCGCTGAGCTATCTGGCCGGCCCTTAGTTAATCAATATTTATGCATATGATGTGCTCTATTCTTCATAAAGTTGGCATAATGGAAAGTGAGTGTGTTTCAGGGCATTCTGTGGGTGTCTGAAACTTGGGATAATACAGAACTTTATACTGTATATACTGCTTTCTTACACACACACACATACACATGCGATTTGTTATGCATATATGTATGTAGATGATAAGCTTTATCTTTTCTGGTTTTTGTGTTTTGTATTGTAGGTAAGGGTGTACAGCATGTTCGGGTGTTCAGGATCAGACTCGCTACTGGATTGGACTTGTAGTGATCCTCTTGTTTATAGTCTCCCAAGAGCCAGGATTACAGGCACATGCCACCATGCCTAGTCTCAATTGCTGTCTCATCACGCCCTGTGGGGTGGGACAGGCATGGCAGGCCTGGGGGTCGAACCCCAGCCCCTGTGCCTGTTTGCAGGTGTTTTGATCTGTTGACCTATTTGGTCATCCCTTCTTTTTTCTGTTGTGAAAAACTAAAGATTTACAACAAAATACTTAAAGAATAACAAGACTTAATAACCCATGTATCATCTTCAAAAATAGTGACTCAGGACACAATACATGGCCAAAACTCATTCTTACAAAGAAGAAACAGATAACAAAATAATACTTTCTTTTGTCATTGAATTAAAGATCAGGATTCATAAGTGATGACAATACTGAATACTAGTACAATAGAATAATTTGGTTAGGCCGTGCTATAGTTGATACACCATGTCAACTTGAAGAGTCTAGAAGCTGAACTAAGTAACTCAGCAGTTCTACATCCTGTAGTGAGAAGATCCTGCCTTTATTACCCTAGGGTGTTGTTCATTGTGTCAACTTGAGAAGTTTAGAAGCTTAACTGACAAAGCAAGGATCCAGGATCCTTTCCTTGTATTCACGCCAAGGCTGTGCAAGAGGAGGGCATGGGGACTGTGCGAGTGCCACAACCCCTCCAGAAGGGAACCTACTTAAAATCTAAGCCAGGAAAAGAGGCTTGTCCCCTACCCCAATCTTGTGTTCTCTGCTTTGGCTCCCTCCTGTGTCTTGACAGCTGTCTTTCCCTTGATAAATTTCTCCTACTCTTAACCTCCCTTGTTTGCTAGAATTCATTCTTTGATTTTGGGGGAACATCAATGCGGCATATCTGATGTACAGCAGATTGGGAGTTATTCTATTTCCCCTGTATCATGTGGACATCCTATACCCATAGGCAGTCTTACTTCAGGAAATTATACAGATATTCAGCTTGGAATAGAAGCACTTCATAAACCCTTACTATGTCTTCGTAAGTCTATAAGTAGTTGTGAATCTGTGGCATGTGTGCTATTGGTTTTGCTTTAATGCACAAGTTGTTTTATCTAAACTAAGCCCTCAATATTCAGGTTTAATTGTAGGGTTAGCAATTAGAGATAAATAACTGGGTCATGAGGGTGCATTTTGAGCACACAGCTATCACTGGGCCAAACATCCCGAGAGGTGGGAATCCTGGCACCAGATCGCAGAATGCGGTTTCATGGTAGGTAAGTAGTACTGTCCTCAAGGAATAGAAAGGGCAAGGCTCACATGGGGACACCAGGATGTCACTTCCCCTGTGCAGCAAAGAAAACATCCTTTCTTGATTTTGGGTGTTGGGGATTTTGCCTCAGGATCGAGAGGCAAGTAACCTAAAGATGACTTTCTACTGTTGTAATTAAAATCCTGAGAGAATCAACTTAAAAGCAGAAAGGTTTGCCCTGGCTTACGGTTCCAAAGGCTTCAGTCCATGGTCCCCTGGATCTATTATTTCCAGCCGTGTAGTGATGTAGAAACATAACAGACGTGAGGTCATTGCAGATCTGGTTCAGAGCTGAGGATAGATTGGAACCTCAACAACAAAGTTTAGCTCAAATTATGAGCTAAGTAAATCCTTCCTTAATTTTGGGGTGCCGGGGATTTTGTCACAGCAATAAGAGGAAAGTAACCAAAAGACGGCTTTCTACTGTGGTGACAAAAATGACAGCTGAGGAGCAGAGATTGAGAACAGGGACGAAAACTCCCCTTCAAGGGAAATATTGCTGCCTTGGAGACATACGGAACACCTAAGTCTTCAGACAACAGTCCAGACCCAAACCATAGTAGCTAAAACAGAATATTGTACTAAGGATTGTGTGAAAGTGTCTCTCTCATCACTCCATGTGTGCTTTCTCGAACCCCCTCTCTGTCCCTTAAGCTGTATCTCTCAGATCCAATACTCATTCCTTGTTCATCACTATCTGCTAACTTTTTTTCTTTACTGTGTTCTTGGACGTTTCTGTTCAGAGCTGTGCCCTCCTCAGTCAGCCAGATACGTTTGCCATGGTTAGTTTAATTGCCATTTTGGACCTCTTTGTGCCATAATATAATGGCAGTGGATCCTGTAAATTATTAAATTAGGGTTCTGTATCTTGTGAGACAGCTAGTATTGAAGTTCAGCCTGTCATGAGGTGGGGAAATAGGCGTCGAGAATACTCAGAGATTAAGCATCAAGGAGACTGTAATGGATTATAATCCTGCTGTCAAGATCATATCCTCTGTGACAACGTGGACAAACATGGGCACATTATGTTGGTTGGAACAAGCCAGATGAACACAGACAATACTATATGTCTTGTCCCATAAGTGGAAGCTACAGAGTTGATGCCATGGAAGAAGAGGTTAGATTATTGACCTCTATATACCATAGAGGGGTGGGAGACAGTAGGTAGAGGAAGGGTGGACGATGGATATCAAAATTCAGTTAGGCCTTTATTTACTTTTTGTGGTACCAGGGAATGCACTTGTCAGGTAGGCGCTTAAGCCACTGAGCTATCTCCCCCACCCCAAAACACACGTAGGAACAATCAACTTGATTTTTCTATAGCACAGGAGGGATGACACCATTTACAGCAATTTATTATATATTTAATAGAGAACTAGAAGAGAGAAGTTTGAATTTTCTCAACACAAAGGAGCAACAAATGTTTCAGGAGATGGAAATGCTAATTATTGTGATAGATACATATATATATATATATATATATATATATATATATATTACTACACTGTATCCCATAAATATGTATAAGTATTATGTGTGAATTATGCATTTTAAAAACAGAACTTCACTGCTGTTACAGTTTCCTAAATTGGAATGCACAACCACCACAGTCCCTAAATCCCCGTGCCTCTGTACCAATCAAGCAATCTCATTTCTACTCTCCACTCTTGGCAGCCCTCCAGCAACACCCACAAAACATCACACTCTCTCTTCTGCTCCATATTTTCAGACAAGTTGCACTCATGCTTTTTAAAGAGTTATGATATAGGACCACTCATCCAAATTTAAGCATAACCTCCTGTCAATGAGCATTTCTGTCTCTGGGATGCTTTACACACACACACACACACACACACACACACACACACACACACACACACAATCCTGCCTGTGCTATGCCTTTGTGTACTTAGGACAGAAGCTGGTCCACTGTGGCTACACAGAACATGGCCATTACAACCATCATGTGGGGCCAGCCAAATAGTTCAGAGGATTGAAGAACCTGCAAGCAGGTGCAGGGGCTGGGCGCTCAATTTCTAGGCCTACTGTGCACCCCCGGGGTGAGCTGAGATGTGATTGAAACTGGGAGTGGTGGCACATACCTGTAATCCTGGGTCTTAGGAGGCTGTAAACAGGCGAATCACTACAAGTCCGATCTAGTAGTGAGACCCTGAATACCATGTAGAACCTTCCCTAAAACGAACAAACAAACAAAAACAAAAACAAAAACAACAACGCATCATGGGGTTGAATGAGCCAACTATTTGTAAGATGAACTCAGGCATCTCTGCTGTTACTGGTCTAAATTTCTTGTTAACTGGATACATGTTCTAAAGGGAAAACAGGGATAACTTATAAAGGGCCTGCCTTCTGAATTCAGTGGTTGGACTAAATTGGTAATTGTTCTTCTCAGTAAAGGAAAGTATCATTCATGGAATAATACTATACTTAAGAGAGAACAAAAATGCTCCTTGACAGGAGGTGATGCCTAAATATAAATATATATAATTTAATATATTCATATATATTATATATTAATATATTCATATTACTTATGGTATATAATATATGCTGCATATATTGTATGTATTATATACTAATATATTGTATATATATTATATGCTAATATATATACATTGACAATCTTTCATCTTGTTTTTTTTTTTTTTTTCAGTACCAGGGATTGAACTCAGGACCTTGCACTTGTCAGGCAAGTGCTTATTCTACTGAGCTGTCTCCCTGGCCAATCTTTCAGTATATATATATGAACATATTAAGCAAATTTAATAGGTAGATAGGGCATATGTATGTATCATCAAGGAGCTGATCCTTGTTTGAAGCTCTGTTAATTCAAATATATATAAAATATATTATTTTCAACTTTCCAAGCACATACTTCCGACATTGAGATATCTCCTGGCTAATGCAAATAGTAAAAGATACATTTTCCAACCCAGGTTATATGACAGAATTATGTGTAGAATTATACACAAATCTCAGTCATGTCTTTTTAAAAACATATTTAGTACAAGGTCTACAGGGTCTCACTACAGATCAGACTTGCATTGATCCTCTTATTTTCAGCCTCCCAAGCCCCGGGATTATAGACACGCGCCACCACATGCAGTCTCAATTGCCATCTCAGTGCTCCCCAGGGGCGGGGCTGGCACCCCTCACTGGGGATAGAGTTCCAGTCCCTGCACCTGCCTAAGCAGGCACTTTAGTTTGCTGAGCTCCCTGGCTGGCCCTCTCAGTCATATCTCGAACATCTTAAGATAGAAAACTATGAGATCCTATGAGTTTGTAAGTGGTGTAGCATAGATCCAAGGGCTCCCATTTTAAAAACAGTTAAAAAGACAAAGGTTTGAAGAGAGACGAAAGTTGTAAACTGGGCAGTTGATCATAGTTGAGTTCCACAGCTATGTATCTAAAACGTTCAGAAGTCAACACAGTATGTTGAAAGAAATATCCACTGAAGAGCGAGTGTGTATTGTGCTCAAAGTCAGGTAGGAACTTTCATCTGAAGCTTAGGCATGAAAGCACCTACGAGAGAGGAAGATACTGACAATTATTAGTTCCTTAAAAGTATTCACTTTTCCCTGTCAGCCTCTAAGCAAGCCTGCTTTAAATCAAGGACTTAATTTCGTGTTGTACATTCCAGGTTGAAACACTGGGAATCTGTCAACTAGTGTAAGACTGCATGTTAGGAACAATTTTTTTTTGTTTTGTCTTTTTAAGACAGAGTCTCGCGATGCAGCTCAGGCTAGCCTTGAGCTCAGTTTGTAGACCGGACTGGTCTCAAACTTGAAACAAGCTTCCTGTCTCAGCCTCCAGTGTGCTGGGACTACACGCATGTACCACTATGCCCAGCTGTACATTAAGAATTTTATAACAGATCATCAGTGTGTCATGTATTACTGTCCTACTAAGAGTCAATGAAAAGACTGTCTTGAAAACACAGTGCAAACGTGACCTCCACGTGAATTAGTTCTTCCAAGTCACAGCGGAGTAGATATAGCTCAGTGGAACAAGTGCCTGCCTGCTAAGTGCAAGGTCCTGAGTTTGATTCCTAGTATGAGAGAGAGAGAGAGAGAGAGAGAGAGAGAGAGAGAGAGAGAGAGACAGAGAGAGAGACAGAGAGAGAGACAGATAAAGAGACAGAGATAGAGATGGAGACAGAGAGACAAAGACAGACAGAGAGACAGAGACAGAGAGACAGAGACGGAGACAGACAGAGAGAGAGAGAGAGAGAGAGAGAGAGAGAGAGAGAGCCAGCAAACTAGAGTCTTATCTCTGTACCACTTTGGGATCATGACTATCTCAGGCAGGTACAGCTTCAACAAAGCCAGCTTCTTCAGAGCAGAACACTGACCCAATTACAGATGCCATTGCTGGCATGGGCTGAGGTTCCAACACCTTCAACACATCGTGTTTTTCAATTTACTGTTGCTCCCAGAAACACAAGACTGTGCCACATGTTGCCTTCATTGCCCTTCAACAAATATCTCACTTTCTCTTTGCAATTCCTGTCCATCTGCACATCAATGTAGATATTCTCGCTTGCACTTCAATGACTTTGAATCCCTTCTTGTGCCTTGTTTCAAACACATTTTGAAGGAAAAAATGGTATGAATTACAAATGAGAAAAAAAAAAACCAGAGAAATAAATAATTCAGTGTGATACTGCAATTCATAAGGGCCCAAGGAGGAGAAACCAAAATATACACTGTACTGGATCTGTTCTTTTCTCAGGTAACATGCATTGGTTTTAAACATCACATGTTTTCATTATACAGCTAAGACGCTCAAGTCTCCAGGGACTAAGAAACAGCCACTACCCAGTAAAAAGTAGAACTAATCTTAAAATACTGAAAGCACAATGAACTCAAACCTCTAATACTGAATACTCCTAATGAATAACAGACACTCATATAAAAGGAGAGATGTGATATGTGCCCAGTGACATGCTGCATGTTGTCACGATTTCCCTGCACTGTAAAGCTCCTAAAGCCATGGTGATAATAGAGGACGTGTGAATAATCGAGAATTGTATTCTATCTGCTCCCCAATGCTCTCTGGAGCTCATTCATAATTTCAGGGCAGCACCAACCAAATGCATCAAATTATTAATGGCTTTTGCAGTTAGCCTTGGATGTCAAGTGCCAGAAGCAATTAGAAAAAACAAAAGAAAACTGGAGAATCAGTGATTTCTATCCAGTATTACTTATTTTGAAAAGCAGATGTTTTGCGGGCAGAGTGAGCACAGATTTCTGCTGGAGTCTTTTTTGCTCTGCTCAGGGAAGCCTGGCTCTTCCCAGAGTTGGCAGGGATGACCATCTCCTAGGAAGTCACTGGCTCCCACTGCCCTGAGCCATTGGCTTGGAACAAAGGCCCACTGCAAAGCCTTCCTTCTCAGGACTGAGCGTTCCCAAAGCCATTTATGTCACAGTCTGGACTTAATAATGGGTATGAATAGATTTCTATCTCATAAATCAATTTTATGCTAGCCACCAATTCCAACTTTTCAGATGATAAAATTCTCCAATGTAGTTAAAATGCAGAACCCATAGTACATAGTTGCAGCATGAAGAAAAATTAGCCAAAAGGCTTTTCTGTCTAAGTGTATTTGCCCTGGCACATGTTTATTTTGGTAGAGCAGGAGAGAGTACACAGAGGGAGTACCTGGCCCTGTGCAGAAAATTTGTATGAGAACATATACACACAAATGGTTACTTCACATTTTTTTTTTTTTTTTTTAAATTTTATGTGTTTGTTACAGCTTCTCACTATGCAACTCGGACTTGTAGTGATCCTCCTGTTTCAGCCTCTCCAGTGCTGGGGCTACAGGCATGTGCCACCACATCAGGACTCAGTGGCTGGCTCAGAATGCCTGGGAGGGTGGGGGCTGGCATGCCATGTGGTACCAGGTATTGAACCCTGGTCAGTGCACTTGCCTAAGTAGGTACTTTAGTCCACTGAGCTATCTTGCCAGGCCTGAAATATTGTCTAATAGCTAAAGGGCCTGCAGAGAGGAGAATGGAGTAACCCTTTGGTGTAGAGCTCTGGAGCAATTATAACCTTAGCACCTACTGAAAGTCTTACCCAAGAGAGATTATATAATTAAGGCAGTTATAGTTTTGTATTTGCAGAACTACAATAAGGAACACTGGTAATGGGTAATGATATTTAGCAGTTGTCCAACTTTTGTAGCTAGTGGGTTTGTATTTTAGACAGTAAGAGCAATCATTATGTCTATATAGCTAAGCAGATATTAAATTGGGAATTTGTATTTAAGTTAGTTCCGCTAAGATCTGTCTGACCACCTCCCTTTGATATGCCTAGTGTTTTCCAGGCAGACTAGTTTACCCAGGTTACCTTTTGCCCCCTCTCTCAGTCAAGAAGGAGGGAAGATGATCTTATAGATCTGGGTCTAGCAAAGTGTCTCAGCTTACTGGGTACAGGTCTACAAAGTTTGAATTCATTCAGCTGTGCCTGGCTTGGGTCTGGCTGCTGTGCCCAGCTTCTTCCTGCTGCAGCCCTTGGAAGTGAGCCTGCTGGGCCCCTCTGGCAAGATGTTCTGCTCCTGGCTTAGCTGGGTGGTTCTGGCCCCTAGTCTCTCTGCGGGGACTTCAGCTGCAGTTTCACATGAGGCCTGTATGCCAGGCTTAGGTTGGGTCTGCAGGGGTTCACAGAGCAGGACAGAAGGCCTCACTCACAAGTGGACCTGGGCTGGGTCCAGAGGGATCCAGCAGGTGCAGGGGAGCTCTCCATACACAGGCCTGGCCTGGGCTTGGGCTGCATCTGGAGGGGGTCCTGAGAGCACGATGGAAGTTCTCACTCATAAATTGGGTCTGGGCTGGTTCTTGAGGGATTGGGAGGGGTCCCGAGAGCATGGCTGAATGTCTCAGTCACACCGAGAATAGAATAACCTTAACTAGAATGACACCTATCATCCACAACAGATGCACCTCCACTGGCATATTCAGCTTAGCTAGCCCTGGAATTCAATGTGTCTAGGGCTCTACATCTCACTGCAGATTTTACAACTGGCATTGCAGTTCAAGTTAACAATTTATGGCCCGAGTATAAAGTGTGGAATATAGATGCTTCCTGTCTCCAAACTGGACCGAGATGGATTTAAATGTGTGAGCTTTCTGTAGCAGGCCCCTACCTAAAATTAACAGCAAGAGAAACTTACATGCACATGTAGCTTGCCATGCTGTACCCCACACAGCTGAGTGACTGGCATGGAGCAAATCATCATCAAAGGCCTTTATTAATAACAAGCTCAGTGTCAGACTTGATACATTAGCATGGCTTTATATATGTTTGCCTTTTAAAACCATTTCTGTGGTTGGGGATAATCTGATTCATGCTGAAGGACCAGAACGGGTTCTCTAATGGTACTCATGCCATAAATAAACCTTCACATGTATGGACAAAACATGAAGTTTTGCCATGATTCGGACAAATGGCTCTCTTCTATTCAATGATGAAAGCAGGAGAATTTTTCCCACAGGCAATCATCAATGTTTCATCTATCACAGTCAATAGAAAAATAATGTTTTAGCTTTTTTAAATAGGAAACAATTCACAAATCCCCTAGCATGAAGATCTAAATAAATTATGGTAAACTACACAATATGCACTCTGCTTCCCCAAGTCCCAGATATGATCATTATGTACTGCTATCAGAAGACAGTAGTATTGATTCATATTAGCATAAAGAAACTAATACAAGTAGTTATTTGTGGTGGATGAGTTTGAGCAAAATGGAGTAGGGAGGACAGCCAGAGGGAAATACGTGTGTCTGTTTTCTTTTTCTTTCTTTCTTTCTTCCTTTCTTTCTTTCTTTCTTTCTTTCTTTCTTTCTTTCTTTCTTTCTTTCTTTCTTTCTTTCTTTCTTTCTTTCTTTCTTCTTTCCTTCCTTCCTTTTTTCTTTCTTTCTTCCTCTCTCTCTCTCTCTCTCTCTCTCTCTCTCTCTCTCTCTCTCTCTCTCTGTCTTCTTTTAAATGTATTTGGTACAGACTCTCACCATGCAGCTGTGGTAAAAGAAAAAAATTAGAAACAATACAAAATTTCATTAAACAAAGTAATAGGAATTGACAGTGGTTGCTGTATTCCATAATATAATCTTCCAATTAGTTAGTTAGGTAACCAGATATAAACATTGCCAAAGATGTTAAGAGTGAATAAAACTTGCTTTGTGCTTTGAATGCAATTTAATGCACAGGTTTGGCGAACCTTTAAATAGCTGTGCAGTGATCCTGTGACATGCCCGTGGAGTCATCTATCCTGTATGCTATTGGAGCCTACTGAGTGTTGCTTTCACTGTGCATGTCCTGGATGCTATGTGGTGGACTAATAGCTGCTCCTAAGTGAAGAACCTCAGACTGGGCAGGAAGGGGTGCCCGGAAGAACAAGACACAATCCTCTGGCGTGCTGCACAGGGGAAGTGACATCCTGGTGTCCCCATGTGAGCCTTGCCCTTTCTATTCCTTGAGGACAGTACTACTTACCTACCATGAAACCGCATTCTGCGATCTGGTGCCAGGATTCCCACCTCTCAGGATGTTTGGCCCAGTGATAGCTGTGTGCTCAAAATGCACCCTCATGACCCAGTTATTTATCTCAAATTGCTAACCCTACAATTAAACCTGAATATTGAGGGCTTAGTTTAGATAAAACAACTTGTGCATTAAAGCAAAACGAATAGCACACATGCCACAGATTCACAACTACTTCTAGACTTACAAAGACATAGCAAGGATTTATGAAGTGCTTCTATTCCAAGCTGAATATATGTATAATTTCCTGAAGTAAGACTGCCTATGGGTACAGGATGTCCACATGATACAGGGGAAATAGAATAACTCCCAACCTGCTGTACATTAGATATGCCGCGTTGATGTTCCCCCAAAATCAAAGAATGAATTCTAACAAACAAGGGAGGTTAAGAGTAGGAGAAATTTATCAAGGGAAAGACAGCTGTCAAGACACAGGAGGGAGCCTGACTGTGTTGCCATGGACCCCACTTTGGGGTTTGTTATTATAAAGCAGTGGTAACGACTACTTCTTGCCTATTTATTTAATTGTGCTTTTACTGTTTTGTAAATTATCATGGCTTTTGCTTTGATGTATTAAAAATTACAATTAGAAGGTATCAATACAATTGTATACCAGGTATTTTAAAAATTGTAACTGTACATTTTTCTAATCAAGTATATCTAGATCATGTATCATAATAGTTATTTTTTTAAGATATATAATAAATATATTTTGAGATTTTTAGTTTTAAACCATACCAATATGTAAGGCATAGATTTCTTTTAAAGGCTTTAATGCTATTGTATACATGGATGTTTAGCTTCTTTTTACTAATATGTTGATACTTGCATTCATAGACATGCACTAAACTGAGTATCTACATATATGTTGCAATTGATAACAAATTTGTTTTTATTGTGGTTTTCTTATGAAATTTTGTTGATAATCTATGTTGGCATTTAATTTTTTTTTTCTTTTTCTTTTTAAAGAAAGTACCAAGTAGTGTTAAAACGGAAAAAATACACAATGATACAGAATTTCACTCAACAAAATAATATGAATTTGACAGCATTTGTTGTACTGCATAATGTTGTGTTCCTATTCGTTGTTCAGATTATGCATTCCAAGTTGAAAGGAGAAAGAAAAAAGAAAAACATACATAAGAAAGTATGAAGAGTGTAAAAGGAAAAAGAATTGAAAAAAAGGAGACAAAACAAATTAAGGGCCAAGTGCTCTATTCCACAGACCAGCAGTAATCCACAGTACAATTATCGAAAGCATCCCGCTTTCTTACATGGATACGTTTCCTTCCCGCACTCCCTCTCCAGTCCTTCTCTTCATCTCAGTAATTTCTTCCTTTTAAACAGGCTCACTCCCTTTTCACAATTTCTTAACGCTAATTGAGAGCTGGTGGAATTTACTAACAAAATCACATTCTAAATGTATGGGTAGAAAGCATGGAGGCTATTCTCCATTTTATTTCATCATTTTCAATTTTATTATGGCAAGAGTACTACTAGGCGTGTGAAATTCTGTTCAATTTTTAAGGTTGTAGTTTGCTAAAAGTTTATCTAGTCTTATTGATCGCACTCATAGTGATTCTCTTGTTTTCAGCTTCCCAATCACTGGGATTATAGGCATGTGCCACCACACTCCATCTCAATCATGTCTCCGCTCAATCCAGGGGCACCAGGGCCAGCATGACACATCGAGGATCAAACCCCAGGCCCTGTGCTCTGCCTAAGCAGGTGTTTTAGTCCGCTGAGCCAGCCCACTGTTACTAATAATTAATGATGTTAATTACTGCAATTAATGTCAGTACTCTAATTAATGACATAGCCAGAGAATTTTAGTTGATTGCAGTCATTTTGCATTGCACAATTCCTGACAAACAGGACATTCAATCATCTTCACTGATAAATAAGTAGCACTTACAGCCATGGATTTCTGAAGGTGCTCATGTAAACAAGCTCCATTTCTACACATCTTTGGAGTCTGGGCAGCAGATTCTAACACCTGAGATACGGTCAAAGTCAGCATGACTTCAGATGTTCGTATGCTCGTTATAGAAGTTGAGATAGGTTATATTCCATTTGCATGGATTCCATGTCTCAGGGTCATTCTGCTTTGGGACTGAATTACCAGAGCGAAAATGTCCATGAGTAAATTCAGGGTAGGTAGTGGTCTCTACTAAGGATTGGTGGTGGAGAATCATCTTTAAAACATGAAGCAAAAATAGATTCAAAAGAAAAGGCACCAGTGGAGTTGGGGCCTACAGCCAGGGAGTTAGTGTATAGACATGGTTGGCCTTTTTACCCAGGTAGATTAACTGTTCTACTTAAAAAGCTTTCAGAAAGGTTAATTTTAGCAGTGGACACTTCAGATGAGGCACTACCCCATTTTTGTGTATTGCTTTGATTCCCGTAGTGCACGATGAAACTGATTAAAATTATCACATGCAATGGTTTCACTACGCATTTCATGTTGTTGTAATAATTACATGTTACAAATAGAAAAACAAACCAAGTGGGTGGTAGTGCACATTTTCCTTCTCCTGAGATCCCAATCAGCTATGGTTAATTTTTCTCAAAATTCCAAATATGATCATTACCAGCATATGAAGAAGAAACAACATCCACTCCTAATGGAGACAGCCGTTGAGATGAAACATGCTCTCCCATGCTGGACCCCACTTCAGACACCAGCACACACAGAGGCCTCATTGGTCTCAAGCCTACTTTTTTGCACCCCAGAAGCCCTGACTTAAAGTTGCCATCTCCTGTTAGTTCCCAAAAGAAGCTCAAGCAAAGGAAAAAAGGTCATAATCGATCTCCTGCTCCTCACGGACTGTTAAGAGTAGTAGAATGACCATTCTAGCATGCCACCTTGAGTAGAGTGGCTTTTTCATCTTGGCAGTCTCACTTGCCATGGTTCTGATCACCAGTTGAAAGCCATCACTTGTAAAATGTCACATGAAATCCTAGATAAAAACAATTCAGCCAATCTTGGCCAATAAAGACAAGGCAGGAGGCATCACAAATCCTGAGTTGAAATTACACTACAAAGCCACTGTGATAAAATCAACATGGTATTGGCAACAAAATAGACCTGAGGATCAGTGGAATAGATTAGAAGATGCAGAGGCATCTATGATCACACTCAGCCATTTGATCTTCGACAAAGGGGCTAAACAAGCTCACTGGAAGAAAGATAGCCTCTTTAACAAATGGTGCTGGAAAACCTGGCTTTCTACATGCTGAACACTAAAACTTGACCCAGTTCTATCACCGTGCACTAAGTTGAAGTCAAAATGGATTAAAGATCTAAACATTAAAACAGAAACACTCAATCTCCTGGAAGAGAAAGTAGGAGAAACTCTTGAAGACATAGGGGTAGGTAAGGAGATCATGAACAAACATATATTCGCACGGGAAGCACTTGAAAGAATCAACAACTGGGATCAACTCTTCTGCATGTCAAAAGAAATTGTCAACAGAGTGAAAAGACAAACCCACAAATTTTGAAAAAATCCTAACTAATAAGCAATCAGACAGAGGTCTACTGTCTAGAATATATAAAGAACTAAGATATAACAGGGCCTGCAAATTTAAAGACCCAATTCAGAAATGGGCATCTGAGATGAATACACACTTCTCAGAGGACGAAATTAAAAAAGCGAACAAATATATGAAAAACTGCTCTGCATCACTAGCCATCCATGAAATGCAAATAAAAACAACACTGAGATACCATCTCACTCCAGAAAGAATGGCTATCATAAGGAAATCAACCAACACAAATGTTGGAGAGGTTGTGGGGAAAAGGGAACACTTCTCCACTGCTGGTGGGAATGTAGACTGGTACAACCATTGTGGAGGTCAATGTGGAGACTCCTCAAAACAGTAGGACTAGAAATCCCATTCAAGCCGGCTATACCCCTACTGGGAATTTTCCCGGAGGAACTGAAAACATTATATCATAGTGATATTTGTATACCTATGTTTATATCAGCACAATTTGTGATAGCAAAATCTTGGAAACAACCAAGATGTCGGTCACATGAGGAATGGTTGAAAAAGATGTGGTATTTTCTATAATGCAGTATTACTCAGCTATAAAGAATGATATACTTGAAGCATTTATATTGAAGTGGATGCCACTTGAACATATGCTCACAAGTGAAATAAACCAGACACACATGTACAAATATCATATAGTCTCCCTAGTATAAGAAGTCAAAAGAAGAAATGCAAATAGAAATGTACAACAATAGCTAAAAAAATTTAGTCTGATAGTTAGGGCAAACTGAACGGCATATGCTGCAGGGTACTAGCCAGCTTTTCTTCTGGATAGTTAACAACCTAAGTTCACAAATCAAAATTGCAGAAATAAAAGAGCCGCAAGGTCCGCCAACATTTTGGCCCTAGCCTTTGAAGGTCAGCAAAGACTCAGGACATAAGAGAACCTGTACTGCAACATCAAGAAACTCAGGTGAGCTCCAAATTTTCTGAACAAGGAGATTATGGAGCCACAGAGGAAAGAGACTGATGATCTATAGTGTGCCTGGGAAGAGTCACATGGAGAGCAAACTTTCTCTCAGGCTCTCACGGAGAGCAAACTGGTCAAGCATTGGCCGTGACTCATCTACATGGATGACACAGACCAGGGATCTACAGAATAAGGTACAGGATTACAAGATAAACCATGAGGAGACTTCACTGACCTCATAAGAAATATAAAGTACATGTATTGGTATATAAGTCTTGCTCTATGTAGGTCTTAACCATCCAGCAGAAAAGTATAAAAATGAAGTATACATCGCGGGGCCATAATATTAAGTTGACCTGTAAATGGCTATGGTCAACAACATCTTTGGATAACTCACTATTGTTGTGGAATGCTGGACTGTGTTGGATTGTGTTGTCAAGTTCAAGCACCTAAGTTAGTTGAATGATAATGGAGTGCCCATCTCTGACGGGTGTAGAGTAAGGAAGGGGTATAGAATGGAAGAATCATGATGTGTGTGTATGGACAGTACAGTTGGGATTGATAACGCTGTGCTTCTACATAATTCTATGAGGGGCAAGATTTGCACTAATGGTGGTTGGACAGAATATTATGTCGGCTTCTAGTACTATGAACAACCGCTAGGAAAATAACAAAGTAGAAAGTATTAATTATTGAATCTTCGATGTAATTCAGGTATAAAAAATAAGATACGCAAACAGCTACAGTCTCTTAATTTACTGATAAGAGACTAGCTATTTGAGAGATATGGTATAATAATGTCTGTAAGTATAATATCATATATAAACCTTTCATGATACCAAAACATTATGAAAACAGTTTGCAATGTATTAATTTATCAAATCCATCTTGTCACGGTATCTTAAAACTGTCTCATTGATAATTGTACTTCAATAAAACAAAAGTAAAATAAAAACAAAATTCAGCAATTTATAAACTCTGCCTTCTGAGTAGTGTAATGAGATCTCACTTTATCCCATTGTGTCCTGCTGAAATGATAAAGTCCCCTTCATTCAGCAAATCTATGCCTTACGCACACGAGTCATTTAGTAGCTCTTGTGCTTTTATTAGCTTGGCTGTCATTGAATTACACTGCTTGTGTTCATGTAGCTCTTACCTTACTGAACAATAGCCCTAAATGATAACAGTAGCGATGCGAACAACTTTATTATGATATTACAATAAAATCATCACTGAATTTATTGCCTGTTTTATAAATTAAACTTTGGCATAGGCACGTGGCATATGTATTGTGGCAGACAGTACATATAGAACATAGATTCAGTATATTTTGGAGGTTTAGATATGTGCTATGGGTCTTGGAACCTTGCCCCTGCAGATGAAGGGTGAAGGGGAGGCTACTCACTGTATGATACTGTCAGCTTGGAATTCTTCAACAGAAGCATGTTATCTCCAGGTAAATACATGTTGATTTTTATATCATTGTATACTTTTCATGAATTAATGGAAAATACTGCTCAGCTGACCGTAGACTGGCCTATCCAAGTGTGCTAGAGTTTGGATGAAAAGTGTCCTCCAAATACTCATGCTGATCCATTGATGGCTCTCTGCGGGTCCCAATTAAAGGAACTCAGTCTCATAGCACATAACCCTGAAATGATACTTCCTGTTCCTTCTCATAGCACATGACCCTGAAATGATACTTCCTGTTCCTTCTCATAGCACATGACCCTGAAATGATACTTCCTGTTCCTTCTCATAGCACATGACCCTGAAGTGATACTTCCTGTTCCTTCTCATAGCACATGACCCTGAAATGATACTTCCTGTTCGCAGCCCCTGCCTTTCACTCTGCCTCTTTCTCTGTCTTCCTCTTCCGGGTTCCATGAGGCTGGCAGCTTTCCTTGCCCATCTCTGTCTCTGAGCCAAATGATCACAGATTGAAACCTCTAAAACTGCAGTCCAGAATGATCTTTCCTCCTCCTTACGTGTAGGAGCCATTTTGTCCCAGCAATAGAACTGTGACCATACAGTTTCACCTCTCTTGCTTGCAGTATGGCCATCTGGATACTTTATGTCATAGACATTTTGAGCTCTAAGTCCTAGTGCCGAAAGGATTCCTGTGAGTGGTGCACATATATCTCCTTCTGCGCTGAGACCATGTCAGAAGCTTTCTCTATCAGAAGCTGTCCAGATAGGTCATCAGACAAAAGCACCTGCTTAGGCAGATGCAGGGACCTGGGTTTGATCCCCAGCATGCTTTGAAAGCCTGGCTGGGTTGTGCAGAGATGGCGATTGAGACTGGGTGTGGCGGTACGCACCCGTAGTTCCAGAGCTTGGTAGGCTGGAAACAGGAGGATCACTATGAGTGAAACCTGTAGATCCTACACTAAATACTTTAAAGAAAAAAGAATCCTTGTCTTCTAGGAAACCCTGTGGGTAGGTATTGCCATCTGTTTTCTCTTTGACTTCAGCATGCCTGTGCTAAGGAATTATCATTTGGTACTTTGTTTACAGATATTTCATCGCACTGAAGACTCTAGGATATGCGAAACACAACATATTTTGTTCTACTTTCTGATTTCCAGGAAGTCCACATTATGCAAATTTCTCAAGGGCTGAAAAGAGGGTGTCAAACTGACACCCCGTACAGTTTCTTCCTCACCTCGAGCTAACAGCAGAACTGAAAAGCAACAGGAAAGTTTGTGTTACAGCAATTAAAATACCTTTAATTGGTAAAATTACTGGTGTTGATTAAAACTCCCCACACTTCCTTGTTTACTGCAGATCAAAATAGTCAGCCAAGGAAACACACGTTATGGAGGTTTGACGTAGTGTGAAGGTCTTCCAGTTCACAGATGTTACATGAGAAACCTCGATTTAATTTGCATCAAATGAGTCACTGTAGCAAAATGAACCAACTTCAGTGGGGTTTCCAAGGCATCACTGATGATGACAAGGGCTACAATATTTCCTGAGAACTGCTCATCAAAAGGCTGTAAAAATGTTCCACTATAGCCATTCCTGCCTGAAAAGATACAAGCATGTATTTTCATTCATTTTCCTCAAACATCTTCAAGTCAAGTAGTTGTGTCATGGATGTTTTTCTAAATTTAATTTAGTTTACTTAGGAGATTAGAACCAGAAGCAAAAGTAAATAGAAAAAAAGACAGAAACAGGGTAACAAACAACAATACCTATGTTACAGAATTTCAAAACAAGAATAGGTAATGAACAATGGCTATTATATGATCTATTTTTATCATCAAATCAGTTGTTCTGATTAACAGGTGTAGTTTTGCAAGATAGGGGAAATAATTGAATATTCATGATTGCTTTCAAGAAATCTTACTTTTGTCTTTTTTAGGGGGTTGATGCTTTAATTATCACTAGAGAACCAAGATTTGTGGCACACGAGGACTTATTGTGGGGAGAAAAAGACAAAGCTGGTGTCCCTTTAAAGAATATAATTTCTCCAAGTGTGGATGCCTGATAGAACTGCTTATGTCTTAACTGGTTGCTCCACTGCAAAAACATAGCAAATGCATCAACAGCTTTGATATAAATGACAATAGCAGGGAAGGACAAAGAAACCTGGACAGAAAATTGAGAGTCCAGCCTTTTAATTTATGTATGTAGCTGGTACAAGGTCTCACTGCTCAGCTTGGACTCAATGAACCTCCTGTCTCAGCCACCCCAGCCCTGTGATCACAGGTGTGTGATCACACCTGGTCACACTGGCTGGCTCTGTGTGCCTGCCCAGGGGCGGGGCCAGTGGGACATGTGGTACCAGGGACCAAACTTGGTCCTTGTGCTTGGTAGACAAGCTCCTAGACCCCTGAGCTAGCTCCCCTGTCTCAGTGGAATTCTTAACTTCCTGCATATCTGTTTTAATCTGTTACATGCATTCTAATTCTTTCTGGTCTTGTTCACTCAATGTTTCCATCATTTTTTCTATTTTTTTTCTTAAATCTATATCTTCTTTAGATGTGCCGAGCAGTTCTTTCATGATTGTTGTCATTTCTTTTTGTACCTGAGAGATTATTTCTGATCTGACTTGTTCTACAGCAATGGAGTTGTTTATGTTACCTCAGTTACTAACATTTCACAAATTTCAGGTGTATGACTTCCACTTTCTTCTATGCACTTGTCTCCTTCAGTTGTTCTGGGTCACCTGGAGGCCTGAGATTCCTTTGGTTCCTTCATTTTGTCATTTTGGAAACTCCCCAAGTTCACCAGGGCTCAGGGCCACTCCAAGGCTTGCAAAGCTGTCTAGGGATCAGCATGGTATCTGTGGAGGTGGGGTAGTGGGCCACAGCTCAGCAAGGCTCCCCAGAAGAGGGGTAGGGCTCACCAAGTCCCCCATGACAGTTGTGGTCTCATAAATTATTATCTTTTAGATGAAATTTTCTAGGGTTATACTACAAACTTTTCATATTGTAGTGTGTTATCACAACCGATTCACATAAAATTTCTTCTCACATTTTCCTCTCTATCCCTATCATTTCATAAATTTTAGGTGGGTCACTTCCAAGTTCTTCTATGTCCTTGTCTCCTGGACTAGTTCTGGAGGTCTGAGATTGCCTTTTGCTCCTCTGTTTTTATATTTTTGAAGCTCCCAAAGTTCACCAGAACTCCATTTTTCTTCTTCATTCTATCTCTCTTTCTAGAACCCACATAGGTCACCACATAATATTTAATATGAGCTCTGTGCTTATCCATCTTCATGAAATGTGTACGCTTTTGTATGTATTTCATGTTCACATATCTAATATTGACATACATCTCATTGCATGTTCATCATTTGCTCAGAACTATGCTTTTTAAACTCTATGTTGTGGGAAAATGTGTTTCAGTTATCTGTTGCTGAATAATATAGCATAGCTGCATTCCTCAGCTCTTCTCTTCATTTGCCCAATTAAGGGCTGGTGGGCTTTCCCTGTAGTACAATTCAAGTAACAGAGACCCTGTGTTTGCTTTTTCCATCTCTGGTATGGAGGTGGTAGCTACAAGAGCTGGGTCCTACTGGCAGTCCATGGAAGCCTAGGAGGGCTCCTCCCCTGGGGTCTGAGTCTTTTTACCACCACTGAGATGAAATCTCCAAATCCACAAAAATCAAGGAGGACTTGGTGGCTTCATGTCACATTTTCAGTCCCCGTCAGCTCACTCCAGGACAGACACAGAGTGGTAGAGAAGGATAGTAGTGAAAAAGGGGTCCATGTTGGGGCAGCCAGAAAGCAGAGTAAGGACAGATCTGACTAGAGAAGAGAAGAGCTGAAGGCCCTTACAGGCCAGCTGTTCAATGAGCTTCCCCCAACCAGAATCTATCAGCCACTGAGCCATGGATAAACTGATGAATGCACCTTCTGGTGAGAACAGTACATCCCTCTAAACACATGAGACCTTGGGGGACATGTAAAGTCTAAATGCTAACACAGTCATAGTGAACATTTTAGAGCTTCCAGTAGCAAACAGCCTGCTATAGCATGTGTGCCAAAGGCTGACCACCATGGCCTGAGAATGAGAAAATAACTAGAGTGCACATCTTTTATTTTTATCTTCTGTTTTTGAAATGGGGTCTCACTGTTGTATCTCAGACTGGCCTTGAGCTCACTCTGCAGCCCATGCTGGTCTCGAACTCTCACCCATCCTCCTGCTTCTTATAGGCATGTACCACCATAGCCAGCAATAGTGCACATCTTCCCTGAAGCCTTGTGAGTCTTTGATCAGAGGTCCTACCCAAGACATATCCAGATTCCTGACCCCTGACAACTTGGAGACCAAGCACTCAGTAGGTGTTAATTTATTACACAACAATACAGAACGTAATCCCCAATAATGTTTCTGACCACTTCAAACTCAACTCTTTGTTCCTAAGATGATTGGCTGGGCCAGCAATGAAGACACCCTTTACTTTTCTCATTTTTAGCTGTTTTCTGAGACTCAGTGCTATGATATGATTATGCCCCATGAATTTCACATATTTACAACTTAAGACCCAAACTCATAAGCTCTTACTATCTGGAGATGGATCAAGCCAGAACAACTATGTAAGGGTTTCTACCTTGTTCTGTGTCACTTGTCTTTGGCCTTTTGAATGATGTATTGTGGGTAATTTTCATGTTCACATGTTGGCAATAGAAGAATGAACATTTGAGAGTTGATAGGGGATTGAGCTTTCTATCCTCTTTGTACTCCACAATTAATGCACTAAGGTGCTGTCCAGGGAATTGCTTGGTTATGAAAATAAGCTCCCTGCCACATTATGAGGTGGTAAGAAGGCCTCTACTAAATGCCAGCCTTGGAAGTCTCAGCCTCCAGAACCAGAAGCTAAATGAACCTCTGTTCTTAAAAAAGTTCCTACTCTGTGGTATCCACGTATCGTGACAGCAAACAAACTGAGATGCTGGTTGTATAACAGACTCAGAGAGCTCTTTCAGTTTGGTATTCTGGTTTACATCTCTGGGTTGAAGAAGTCAACTTGTTTTGATTTAAATCCATGACTCAGTGACCTGACAAATTCAATGCCATTGATTCTCTTTGGGTAAAGTGAAGGTCATTTTACTAGGCATCCCACACATACAAGAAGATTAAGTGAACTAAACCATGGCTATACCCCAAGTGCTATCTGTCAACTGAGTGCTCACCAAATAACAACCAGATTTTTGACTGCTTGCCTGATTTTCCTCTAGTGACTTCAGGTACTGTAGATAGCACCTAGTCCTTAGTAGGTAGATGATAAACTTATCAACATATAAAGAAAAGAAATAGCAACAGTATTCAATACCAATTAGGAAAAATGCTGTCATGAAAAAAGAACCTAGGAATCTATTCCATTTTTGGACACTAAGGTCAACTGCATTTTGTATCCTTTTGACTTTTAGATTAAAATTGAAATCTGTTGGAATGGCAAGTCCTCTAGGGATCAATATTAGATCTCTATGCCAAGTCTTGTCTGCCAGAACATGCTACCATGGGACAAGTGCAACAGTGATTCACAGACAAAAATTCAAGTTCAACCTTCTCAGTCATTTGTGTTACTCTGATAAAGTTTATCTTCTCCAAGGCTTAAATCTTACCCACAATACAAACTTCCTAAGCATCGGAATATGGGCAATTAGAAACTCCACCTGAACTATGGGGATGCATAAAATTATCCACCATTAAGTGAAAAGAAGCTAATAAGTTATACATTTCTTCACAGTAACTGGGGATCAGAATCTGGCAGCGTAACTCCTAGAGCCCTGAAACCTACCTCCTAGAGCCCCGAAACCTTTGTTTAAATCTTTACTGTTCAGAAACTGTACACAAGCAGTAGCCACTTTTCATGACTTCTGGGTGGAATGAGCTCACCCTGTATTTGCAATCAGCACACAATTTGCAGAGCTCTCTGCATTTCTCATCTCTCCAGGAATCATGCCTGAAGGCTTCCTTCCCCAAATAAACACTCAAGCTGTCTAATAGGCAATTTAGAAACAGGATTCTAACTTCCTGACAAAATAGACTGACTCGGTAAGAAAGTGGAATATCAGTGGGAAATTGCAGAGGTCGGTTTTGTTTCGGAATTATGAGGGACAGCATGACAGAGAAACTTCAGATGGCAGTGATGGAAAATGCGGATGCTTCCTGCCTCAGTTATTTTCTTTCCTTGCTGAGACAAGATACCTGATGCCCAAAATGAAGGAAGGAAAGATTTACTTAGCTCATAGTTCATGAAAGTTTCATTCCATAATTAACTGGCTGACAGGCAGGGTGGTGTGGGACAGGGGCAACAGTTCAAGATATCAGAAGACAGGAAAAGCAACAAGAGCAAAAGGGGAGGAGCAGAAAGAAGCAAGCTGCTTTTCTTTCCTTCCAGTTAATTTGGACAACTGGCCCCAGGGGAGTGGCACAGTCACACCCATAATCCTGGCCTTGGACCTTGAATCAATCACAAACTCTATAACACACCCCCATGACTGCAAGAGGCTTTGGGTGGGAGACATCAGACACAAAGTACAACATTTCCTTCCAAAGGGAAAGGGTAAAATATTTACTCTTTGAAAGAGAAATGATGATAGTAACTCAGGCTAGTGATTTCTATTTGCCTGTGCATGAACACAGCTTACCATCTACTTTGATAATTCAACTTTTATTGAGTCAGAGTTCCACCTATGTGTATTTTGTGTCAATGACAGAGTTGAGGAGTTGAACCCAATTTTGTTTTTTTTAATTTTATTTTAGGGAAGGCTCTACAGGGTGTTCAGAGTCTCATTAATAGATCAGATTCATAGTGATTCTCCTGTTTACAGCCTCCCAAGAGCTGAGATTACAGGTGTGCGCCACCACACCCAGTCTCAATTGCCATCAAACCATGCCCCAGGGGCAGTGCCTGCACAGAAGGATGGAGGATCAAACCCCTGGTCCCTGTGCCTGCTTGTAGGCACTATAATCTGCTGAGCTATTTGGCTAGCCCTTGAACCCAAAATTCTATGGCTCACCAAACTTATATATTTAGTACCTTGACCTTTCCAAACAAACATGCTTCAACAGGTGATTTACATGGACTCTGGAATCAGTGAGAGATCCAAATTCCAAAAGGTAATTGCATCTTAGGTTTTTTTATTCTAGTCAATAGGAAGAACAGATGCAGCCTAGAGTTGCTCACAAGAGCGCCATGAGTATCTAATCTGGTAGATACATAATTCAGCAAAAAAAGACCCATTCTGCTTCTACTTCTGCATATGAGGGCTATTTCTCAGAAAAATAAACAGTGAAAGTAGCTGCTCAATGGTGTGCATCTGAATGGTGATACTGCTGTACATACTTCCTTTTAAGCTATTACACAAATAAAAGTGCAATTAAATGTTTCCCCACTGGTTTGTGAACATCTTATAGCATTGGCAGAAATACACACTGAATTTTGTGACGATCTCCGAAGAGTATTTACTTCAAAGAGTGGCAAACTGAGTGGAAAAAAAACCTATCAGTCACATTTTGAGATGACCAAGAGACAAAGGAGAAGGTTGTGGTCAGAGTGTCCCACGAATTTTTATCCTTGAATTTGCATGAGGAATACAGTTCAAGTAGAATAAAGCGGAGATGATTCCTTAGAACATGGAAAACTTGTGAAGTGAAAATAAGCCAATGACCACAGAAGAAATTGACGAAGACAAATGAAAACCACCCCTACTAAGGATGTGTCTAATGCTACATTTGAGACTTTGTTACGCTGAGGAACAGAAATTGGGGTGAGCCACTTCATGTTTTCAAAACTCTTCCGTATAATACCCCCCAGAAACATCTGTTTCTTTTTTTCTCACCTATGCCCGTGCCTGAATATTTACCTTCAAATGATAACACTGTCCCTGCCTGGTCAATATCCCGAATGTGTCCTAAACCCACATTCTGCACACCGGTTTCACCTACCCCTTCTTTTTCATTTCCCATCAGTCATATGACACAGCTTCTGGCTGCTCCTGTATGTCTTTGCTAACACTGAACAGCAAAACCCTCGATTAGCGATGGCCAGGGGGAACGTGCATCCCTCTGGCACTGCTATGCAACATCTCAAAGACAGGGCCTTATGCAGGATTGCCAGCACTCAGCAAGAGTTTACAGAATAACTGTGTGGTGAACGTGTAGGGTGCTAGTTCCTTTCAAACAGGATGTGAGTTTGAAACTTCTGCCGGTGGAGACTGAGTGAGTCAGAAAGGTTGTGTGCGGCTTGGCAGGGGCCCTGTCACAAAAGAAAGCCAATATAACCCTCTGTAAAGGTGACACCATCTTTGGCTCTACTGGAAGACTTCCACTTCTCCCAAATAAATACTGCTCTCTTTTTAAAAAATCCATTTGGAGGATGGAGCTGCAACAAAGTGGTAAATATGTGAGCAACAGTGGATGCATTGATGAGCATGTCCTCACCTTCCCTATCTCCCTGTGTGAGTTTACCCAGTATGCACTGCAGTGGGCACGTTAGTATGAAGAAATTCATCTTGGCTTCAGTCTTACATATGTAAAATCACTCTACTGATGAATAGGCCGGCCCATTTTAATAGGAGGAAAACAAAATATATCATTGTTGGGTAAGGAGAAAGAGGTTTGGAAAATGGGCACTTTCCAAGTTTTGGGGCGGGGTAGCCAAGAAACTCTGCTGAGGCCATCATGGATTCATAATGGGAAGATGAAAAATAGGCTTAGCAACATTTACTTCTATTCAGTTTTAGGTCAACAAGCAAGATATGGAGAAAAAAATTCTTCCTTTCCATGGACATTGACCTCTGACTAAGTCACATGGAAGAACACTGCTCAAACTAGCATAGGAACATTTGTCATCAAAATACAACAACTTCTGCACACTTGAGAGATTAAAAAAATAAACTAAAATGCAGTGCATAGACGCCTCGAACTAAAGGAACTAACGGACCTCCTTTGGCCCGTCAACAGTTTAATCCGGCAAGTCACCAGTTAGAACAATTGAAAGCGGCTTCTGTCTAAAGGCGACTCTCACATTTAAAATGTGCTCCAGTTGCAGTGACTTGATTCTATAAAACCCACTTTCAATGAGTTCTGTCTCAGACTGGCCTCTCCCATGCCACGACGTTAGACAAATCTGGTTTGATTTATGAGAAGACTGAAGCGTTCATATTCATGGTCGGCCAAGTTCAGCCTTCGGCAGCCCTCGCCCTGGACCTCGCTGCTATGTGGTGGCCTCATTCACAGGCCTGGGAAGCATTCCCCAAGCGTGAGGTGGGTGACAGCACTTTGGCTCTTCTGCCTCCATTTCTCTTTGTTATTTTCCATCCAAAAAAAAGAGAGAGAGATCCATGTTTCATTTGGAAAGGAAATCTTGTCTTCCTTTGGTTCACCAGTTTGTTCAGAGCCTTGAATTATTTGGTGCGTGTTTGTGTGACTGTTATTTTCTTTCAGAAATAAGGTAATACCGAGAGCTTAATAAGAGATAACCACATAAAAAAAAGGCAGGAACAAGTGAAAATATTCCTGTGATTCAC
The DNA here is from genome assembly GCA_004027165.1 of Ctenomys sociabilis. Lineage (NCBI taxonomy): Eukaryota > Metazoa > Chordata > Mammalia > Rodentia > Ctenomyidae > Ctenomys > Ctenomys sociabilis. The sequence goes on along the minus strand of PVKA01002308.1, from coordinate 76,804 downwards.
CTTATTCTACTCTTCAGCCACAAACACAGTTCAACGGCCCCCTTTGTAAGCCTAGGTTGCCAGTAAGAAACATCTACTCTTCTATGTGCCAAAAGAAGGCTGCTAATTCAAGAGATGGAATAATGCTTTGTGGTAGGTTCCAACCGGAACAATCCCCAGGAAACATTTCAGACAGCAAGCATTGTATTGCAACAAAGGGAAGCACAAGTAAGAAAGAGTGAGTGCTTTATCTCATTAAAGGAACAAATTATGCAAGAGAGGGCAGCTAATTATTCTGCAGCAGCTACAGTAACCTGCCTCTTACAGCTCAGAAGAAAAGAATGTTCTGTGTGAATCTTGCATTACTTTCTGTGTTCATAGACAAAGAAAAAAAAACACATATCTAAGAGACCTGGTTTCATTGCACAGGATCATGTCTGTGAAGGAAATGCTTTATGCAATTAAGGGATCTTCATCTAGTTACATTTTTAAGCTCATCTCTTTCTTATTTTGCAACTGGGAGATCTAAGCAGCGAAACAAACCCACCCATTATTTTCTTCTTCTTCTTTTCAAACTCTGGCAAGTTGTATTAATGAAAAACTCTGCTTGGTTTCTTTTTCATCGATCTGTTCTGGCCTGCTTCTAATGATATCAGAATCACCTGGATCAGTGATTGCCGGTGTGCATATTCTATAGTATTTTCCACATGCTGTGCCCAGTTCAATATTATTGCTACAAGTTTTGGCCAACATGGTACAGTGCTCTATTTCACATTTCCTCAAGGCTGGGCAGCTGCTGGCAAGGTTGGCCAATTTCACCGTGCCCTGTCTGATCATCTTCATCATCTGCTCGTACCTCAGCACGTACTTTCCACTTTTCATAACAAGTTGGAGCCTAGAGTTGATGGACGCCAGAGATTTTTTTTTTTGTCTTCTTTGCAGCCACCCTCTTCCTGCCTTAGGGGCGGACAGCCCTCAATTCAGGAGCAACCACCAAGACAGCCAGTGAGTAAGAAAGGCCCACCCATTATTTTCTTGGAGGTCTTAAATTACCAAAACTGTGAGCCTCTCTCTTTCAAAATAAACAACTAATCTTATGTAGAAGAGAAAATTGTATCTTGATGCGTAATCAATAAACTCAAATTTTCAAGTCAGATTATGAAATACAATAGTTGAGGGACACCCATAAAGTGCCACCAAGAGGATGCAATTGGAGGGTTCCTGAAGGAAGTTCTACCCAAATGTCTTATAGCCTCTTAAGATTTCTGACATTGGAGTCTCCAAGAAGTAATTTTTTTTTTTCATTTATTTATTTATTTGGTACAGGGTCTCACTACATAGCTTGGACACACGGTGATCCTCCTGCTTTTAGCATCCCCAGTACTGGGATTACAGATGTGCTCCACTGCACCCAGACTCCTTCGTTGGCTTAGTGTGTGCCAGGGGTGGGCCCAGGGTGGAATGTGGGACCAGAGATGGAACCCTGGTTCCTGCATTGGCCAAAGCAGGCACTTAGTCTGCTGGGCCATCTTGTCAACCTCCGCACCCCAAAATAATTTTGCTGACACGAGAACCCAGGGGATTCTGGAAGTAGTGAAGCAGTTTTCAGTGGCACCTCCGATGCAGGATGATAACACTAGCTTGGAATTGCTCTTGACTCCAATGCAACCTATTAGGAGGAAAGTTTTGCTCAAGTATTAGGAGGACTCTCAGGGAGCGTTGTTAGAAGCTGCCTCAAGCAGAAGCCACAAGTTTTTGCAAATGTGATAACTACCAGGGAATAATAATATTTAGAAGACAGAATTTGAGATCAGAGATGTTCTACAGAGGCAGCTTTGACACCTCAGAATGAAACCTGTTTGTTTTACATAAAAAATAGTACACTTACTTCCATTCACTGGACTCATAGATATGTGAGACTCAACAATTTCAAAGAGAAATTTACTGGACAGGTGAGATATCTCAGTGGGCAAAAGCACCTGCTTAGGCAAATGCAGGGTCCGAGGTTTGATCCCCAGTACCACATACAGTGCCAACCCCCGCCTCTAGGGCAGACTGAGCCTGCCAGAGTCTGGGCATGGTGGCGCACACCTGTCATCCCAGTGCTGGGGAGGCTGAAAGCAGGGGTATCTCCACGAGTCCAAGCTGTGTAATGAGACCCTGCAACAACCAAATACATAAAATAAATAAATAAGATTTTTAAAAAGAGAAATTTACTGAGCCATAACGTAAGCATTGTGCAGGCTGTTGTATTAATTTGCAATGAGTTGGCCCAGTGGGCTTAAATGATTCCACGTGGCACAAAACAGTTTTTGAGATCTGAATCTGAAAACTATTAGTGGAAGTAATTCGTTCTAATTAACTATGAGACAATGAAGAGGGTGTACACACCAAAATGTGATTTTTTTCCTTCTCAAAACAAATAATTCATGTAATACAATTGAATCTAATCCTCCAACTGAAAAATCAGTTCTTAGCAATAGGACAGTGTTGTTCTAGGAAGCTGAATGAGACTGAGCACTGTAGGCCCACACATCCCTGCATTCGTCAGAAGAATGCCTGGAAATATGCTTTTATCACATACAACAAAAAGAGCAGATCCTATTCTGTGCCACGGTCTTTTATCATCATCCACTTCTGGCACATGCAAAGAAAACTAAACTCTAGGAAGTTTGATTGAATTTGTGATATTTAGTTATAACATGCTGTCATCCCCAAACAGCAGTCTTGTGCCATGAGGATACGTATTAGTGAGCTCACTATTGAGATAAACATGTTAAAAAGTGACATTTGTTTTGGCACATGGCTTCAGTCCACAGTCACCTGTATACTTGTTTCTGGGATGTGGAAAGGCTGGGAATGTATGTGTCCAGTATAGTTGCTTATCTCATAGTAAAGGGGAAAAGGGAAAGAGAAGGAAGAGGAGGAGGACAAAAGGAGGGACAGGAGGAGGAAAATCAGGATGAGAATGGGCAGGAGGAGAAGGAACTGGAGGAGGAGCAGGAGAAGGAGGAAGAAGCACAGTAACAGGAGGAGAAGGAACAGGAGGAGGAGGAGGAACAAGAGAAGATGGAAGAGGAGGAGATGGAGGAGCAGAGGGAGCAGGAGGAGGAACAAGAAGAGGAGGAGAAGTTGAAAGTAAAGGAGTATGAGTAGGAGGAGAAACAGAAGATAAAGAAGATGAGGGAGGATGAGAAGAAGGAGAAAGAAAGGAACAGAGGGGAGAGGGGTCTAGCAGCAAGGTGAGTCCCTCTAGAACATACTGCCATGGAACTACCTCCTTCAAATACACTCTACCTCTGGATTTTTCTGTCACTTCCCAACATTGCCATCAAATTATGACTCTGGTTTGATCCCCAGCAAGTGTGCCAGCCCCACCCCTGGGGCGCACTGAGAGGGTGACTGAGACTGGGTGTGGTGGCACACGTCTGTAATCCCAGCGCTTGGAAGGCTGAAAACAGGAAGATCACCATGAGTTCTATCTCTGTAGTGAGACCCTGTGCTACATACTTTTAAAAAAATATGACTCTGTCAACTGATTTATCCAATGATAAATTTAGAGCTTTCACTATCCAATAAATTCCCCAAAGCCTCCCACCAAATGCTGATGCTCTGGGGCCAAACCCTTCAATGCATGAGGTTCTGAGAGGCATAATAATTTCAAATGCTAACAGGAGGGCAGCTGAATGTTTCTTGAAGGTCAAGTTGTAGAAAGTGGAGAGCAAAAGAGCCATTCCTAGGGACTAAGGACTACACATCTTACTTCCTGCTGAATGCATGCCGATTTGAACATCACTTTCCTAATGCTTGATCAAGGCCATATATGTCAAACATTTTCAAGGGTATTCCTTATTCCCATGAGAATTCTAGTATTTACTTGAACACAGTGAGTGGCACCTGATATGATAAACTAAAAAGTTCTGAGAGCTGGAGACACCCGGGAACAGGCAGAAATGCATGTGCCTTACCCCCCCAAGTCATGAGGACATGTTTTTTTCTGAAATTACACGCACTGTCATATCTCAAACTTAGTATGTTCACGTGGTACAACCTCAGAGAATTTTGGCATGAGCAGATAGGACATTTGCAGAAGGTGTTTGGTAAATCAGGGTGATGCTTGAGAGGCCTCATTCAAAGAGCTCAAACAGGCAATCTAGGAAAAGACAAACACCCACTCTAAAGGCACAGTGATCCCCAGCCAGCAATATCAAAGTTTATCCTGGAAAAGCCATGCTAGTCCCTCCAATCAGCCCTTTTCAACATAATCACTTTTCTGCTCTAATTCCATAAGAGGCAAAGAAAGAGCACAAGATGGACTGGATTCCTGAGACAGCAGGGCCTACTCTGGCAGCCTTCTCAATCCCGCCCCACGCCTGCCTAGCCAGAGCAACCAGCCTGAGACAGTGGGGCTGACTCTGGAGGCCTCCTAGCTCCTACCCCATGCTGCCTAGCCAGAGTGACCAGCCTGAGACAGTGGTGCCCATCCGGTGGCCTCCAGGATCCCGCCCCCAAGCCCTCCCAGTGAGTGGGAATTTGCACGACTCGCCAGGCCGCCCAGATCAGTGAGTGTGTGGTGAATCTGAGAGAGAGCCTTTGGCTCCTTCCCGCACGTGCTACCCGGATGCCCACCACTAAGCCCTCCCCACTTGCCAGCAACTCCCTGGATCCCCTGCCTCAAAGCCCACTGAACAAGTGGGAATTTCCCCAACTGCCTGGACATCAAAGTTTGGTGAGTGTGTGGTGAGTCTGAGGGAGAACCTTTGGCTTCTCCCTGCGTGCTCTGCACTGTCCAGAGCCTCAGTCCTCAAGACATACTAGCCAGAGACCTGCCTGAGACACCCCAGACAGACCTACCTGGCAACTCCCCATAGCCACTGCCCCCAAGGCCACCACGGGAGCAAGAACTTTTGGTGACTCTCCTGGCACTTGATCCACCCCTGCCAGGCCTGGTGAATATGAAGGAAATACTCTGCACCCAGTGCTCCCCTAACCAGGGACCCAATGGTGGGGAATCACAGGAGCTACAGCAAAAAATAACTGAACATAACAGCTAGATCCAGGATAGGCATTAATGGATAATCTCAGACTTAATAGACTGGCACCCGAATCTCATTATGCACTAAGGCTATAGCTGTACCAAAGCTCTACACCAAAGGTCAGAGGTCAGTACTACATAAATTGACAAAGAAAAGGATAAAAATGTAATCTCAGGCCTCGAGTTCACCAATAAGTGCAGAGGACACTAGCTCAGCTGAAATGAATGAATTAACAGAGATGGAAGGAAAGGAACAACAGCAGAAAGGTATAGAGGAACTCAAACAAGAATCAATGTCTGAAATAAAAAAGAAATATTTGAATACATAGCATCTGAAATACAGAATCAAATCCAGAAACATCTTGGGGAAAGCCAATGCTCATTCAGAACAAGCTCAGAAAACACTATTCCAGCTAAAACGTATGAATTAACAACATTGGAAGCAAAGAAACAATGGCAGAAAGATCAGGAGGAACTCAAAGCAGAAATAATTTCAGAAATCAAAAAAAAATTCTTTGAAATCATACCATCTGAAATACAGAAACAAGTTAGGAAATATAGGGAGGAAACCCAATTTGAAAGAAACTCTGCAGAAAAAGAATAGCTACCTCTAAAGAAGACATTGACAAAAAAAAAAAAAAAAAAAAAAAAAAAAAAAAAAAAAAAAAAAAAAAAAAAAAAAAAAAAAAAAAAAAAAAAAAAAAAAAAAAAAAAAAAAAAAAAAAAAAAAAAAAAAAAAAAAAAAAAAAAAAA
>PVKA01002308.1:0-70937 GCA_004027165.1 Ctenomys sociabilis | reverse complement strand
GACAATGCAGGAAAAAAATAATTCATCACATGCAAGATGACGCCAAGATCAACAATGTGAGATTAATTGGCATCAATGAGAATGAGAGAGTCAATACAAATGATATAAAAAGAATATGGACAGAAGTAATCGCAGAAAACTTCCCAAATATGAGGAAACAAACCAACATTCAGGTAACCAAAGCATACAGAACATCAAATATCTTCAACCCAACTAAAAACACACCGAGAGATATAATAGTCAAGATCAAGAAATCCAGCACAAGGATAATATACTGAAAGCTCCTAGAGAGAAGAAGCAGATCACACTCAAAGGAAAACGCATCAGAACTACAGCTGACTTCTCCATACAAACCATGAAGGCAAGGAGAGCATGGAACAGAGTTCTTCAAGTCCTGTATGAAAACAAATTGCAGCCTAGACTATTATAACCTGCAAAACTCTCTCTCAAGTTTGATGGAGAAGTGAAATACTTCCATGACAAAGAAGAACTAAAGAATTTCATGACAACAAAGCCATCTGTTCACAGGCTACTGAAAGATGCTCTAGAAATGGACCACAATGACCAGAACTCCATGAATGAGAACAGAATGAAGCAAATAAATAGGGCAAACAACTAAACACAGGACAAAAAGGAGTAAACAACAGTAGGTAAATACCATGACAAACATAAGTCAACACATTTCAATTATAACCATCAATATAAATGGAATCAATTCACCAATTAAGAGAAATAGACTGGCACAGTAGATTAGGAATCAAATTGCAACAATACGCTGTATAGAAGAAACACACTTAATTCAAAAGAACAGTCACAGGCTCAAAGTCAAAGGATGGAAAACAATACTACATGCCCCAGCACCTCAGAAAAAAGCAGGAGTAGCAATTCTGTTCTCAGAGAGTCTCAACTTCAAACCAAGAATGATCAAACGAAACAAAGAAGGCCACTATATATTGGTCAGGGGAAAAATTCAAGAGCAAGAAGTAACACTCATAAATATCTATGCACCAAACACAGGAGCACCCAACTGTAAAAGACAAATCTTAATGAACATGAAAAACCTAATATATAAGACCACAATCTTAACAGGAGACCTTAACACCCCCTTATCTCAAAAAGATAGGTCAACCAGACAAAAAATTAGCAAGGAAGTAGCAGAACTGAACCAGAGCTTGGAACAAATGGACCTGGTGGACATATACAGAGTGTTCCACACAACCACAGCCGAATACACATTTTTTGAGCTGTACACGGCTCATTTTCCAAAATAGATCACATACTAGTCCAGAAGTCATGCTTAAGTATATGCAAGTAAACAGAAATTATCCCACGCATATTATCTGACCACAGTTCAATGAAACTGAAATAAATGACAAAAGAAACCAGCAAACCCCGCTAAATTAATGGAAATTAAACAACTCCCTACTCACCAATCAATGGGTCACAGAAGAAATTAAACAAGAAATTCAACAATATCTACAATTTAATGAAAATTCAAGCACAACTTACAGGAATTTATGGGATGCGACGAAAGCAGTTCTTAGAGGAAAAATCATAGCTATGAATTTGCACATTAGAAAAACAGAACGGAAACAAATAAACACCTTAATGTTGCACCTCTGACATCTAGAAAAAGAAAAGCAAATGAAACTCAGAGCGCAAAGACGGGAAGAAATCGTAAAGACTAGAGCAGAAATTAATACAATTGAGATGAAGAAAACAGTTCAAAGAATCCACAAATCAAAAAGTTGGCTCTTTGAAAGACTAAATAAAATTGATAAGCTTCTAGCCAACCTCATCAAAAAGAGGAAAGAAAAAATTCAAATACAAGCAATAAGAAATGAAAAAGGTGAAATCATCACAGACCCAGTGGAAATTCACAAGATTATCAATAGCTACTTTGAGAATGTTTACACTCACAGAATAGAAGACACAGATGAAATGGACAGATTCCTAGAAAGGTACAAATTACCAAAACTGAACCAAGAAGATACAACAACTCTCAATAAGCTGATAACAGCCAACGAAATATGAAATGTAATAAAAAGCCTACCGACAAAGAAAAGCCCAGTCCTGATGGATTCACAGCTGAATTCTACAAGAAATTATAGAGATAAATTTCAAACTCTACAATGAAATTGAAAAGGAAGCAGTCCTCCCAAAATCATTTCTGGAGGCAAGTATAATACTGATGATTTCAAAACCAGGGAAGGACACAACTAAAAAGGAGAACTACAGGCCAATCTCCCTCATGAACATAGACACAAAAATACTCAATAAAATCCTAGCAAATAGAATACAGCAAATCATCAAGAAGATCATACCCCATGACCAGGTAGAGTTCATCCCAGGGATGCAAGGATGGCTCAACATTCAAAAATGTATAAATGTAATACACTATATTAATAAACTGAAATCTAAAAACCACATGAAATCTAAAAACCAATTGATGCAGAGAAAACTTTTGACAAAGTCCACCACTCATTCATGTTCAAAGTCCCACATAAAACTGGAATAGATGGACTCTACCTTAACTTGATAAAAGCCATCTATGACAACCCAAAAGCTAATATAATCCTAAATGGGGAAAAACTGAAATCTTTTACTCTTAAATCAGGTACAAGACAAGGATGGCCTCTATCACTCCTCCTATTCAACACAGTTTTGGAATAATTAGCAGCAGCCATTAGCAGAGGGAGAAATAAAAGGAATAAGAATAGGTAAAGAAGTTAAATTATCACAATTTGCAGATGGCATGATACTTTACTTGGAAGACTCCAAAAGTTCCACCAAGAAACTACTAGAACTCATATGGAAATTCAGTGGCACAGCAGGATACAAAGTCAATACTCAAAAGTCAATAGCATTCCTCTACACAGATAACAAGCACACTGAAAAGTAAACAACACAAACAGTGCCTTTGACAATAGCACCGTGGAAAGTGAAATACCTGGAATACACTTAACCGAGGAAGTCAGAGATCTTTTCACAGAAAATTACAACACCGTAAGAAAAGAGATTATAGAGGATTTCAGAAAATGGAAAGATATTCCATGCTCCTGGATAGGAAGAACCAACATCGTGAAATGGCCATACTCCCAAAATTGTTGTACAGACTTAATGCAAACCTTATCAAACTGCCATCAACATACTTCCCAGACCTAGAGAAATCATTCCTAAAATTTATTTGGAAACAGAAAAGACCTAGAATAGCAAAGGCAATCTTGGCCAATAAAGACAAGGCAGGAGGCATCACAATTCCTGAGTTGAAATAATACTACAAAGGCACTGTGATAAAATCAACATGATATTGGCAATGAAATAGACCTGAGGATCAATGGAATAGATTAGAAGATGCAGAGGCATTTATGAACACACTCAGCCCTCTGATCTTCGACAAAGGGGCCAAACAGGTTTACTGGAAGAAAGATAGCCTCTTTAACAAATGATGCCAGAAAACTTGGCTTTCTACGTGCCGAAAACTAAAACTTGACCCAGCTCTATCACCATGCACTAACCTAAAGTCAATATGGATTAAAGATCTAAACATTAAAACGGAAACACTCAATCTTCTGGATGAGAAAGGATGAGGAACTCTTGAAGACATAGGGGTAGGTAAGGAGATCATGAACAAACATATATTTGAACGGAAAGCACTTGAAAGAATCAACAAGTGGGATCAATGCTTCTTCAGGAGTTTCTGCAAGTCGAAAGAAATTGTCAACAATGTGAGAAGATAACCCACAAATTTTGAAAAAAATCCTAACTAATGAACAATCAGACAAAGGTCCGCTGTCTAGAATATATAAAGAACTAAGATATAACAGTGCCCTCAAATTTAAAGACCCAATTCAGAAATGGGCATCTGAGGTGAATACACACTTCTCAGAAGACAAAATTAAAGAAGGGAATAAATATATGAAAATATGCTCCACATCACTAGCCTTCCGTGAACTGCAAATAAAAACAACACTGAGATACCTTCTCACTCCAGAAAGAATGGCTATCATAAGGAAATCAACCAACAACAAATGCTGGAGAGGTTGTGGGGAAATGGGAACACTTCTCCACTGCTGGTGGGAATGTAGACTGGTACAACCATTGTGGAGGTCAGTGTGGAGACTCCTCAAAACAGAAGGACTGGAAATCCCATTCAAGGCATCAATCCCCCTACTGGGAATTTTCCCAAAGGAACTGAAAACATTGTATCACAGTGATATATGTGTACCTATGTTTATAGCAGCACAATGTGTGATACCAAAATCTTGGAAACACCCAAGATGTCCATCACATGAGGAATGGTTGAAAAAGATGTGGTATTTCTATATAATGGAGTATTACTCAGCTATAAAGAATGATAAACTTGAAGCATTTATATTAAAGTGGATGCCAATTGAACATATGCTCATAAGTGAAATAAACCAGACACACATGTGCAAATATTGTATAGTCTCCCTTGTATAAGAAGTCAAAAGAAGAAATACAAACAGAAATGTACAACAACAACTAAAAAGAATTGAGTCAGATAGTTAGGGCAAAGTGAATGGTACATGCTGCAGGGTACTAATCAGCTTTTCTTCTGGATGGTTAACAACCTAAGTTCTCCCATCAAAATTGCAGAAATAGAAAAGCCACAAGGCCATCCCACATTTTGGCCCTAGCCTTTCAAGGTCAGTGAAGACTCAGGACATAGGTGAACCTATACTTTAACATCATGAAACTCAGTTGTGCCCCAAATTTTCTGATCAAGGAAATTATGGAAACACAGAGGAAAGAGATTGATGATGCATAGGGTGCCTGGGGAGAGTCACATGGAGAGAAAACTTTATCTCAGGGTTCACAGAGAGCAAACTGGTCAAGCATTGACTATGACTCATCCATATGGAGGACACAGACAAAGCATCTACAGAATAAGGTACAGGATTACAAGATAAACCCTGAGGGGACTTCACTGACCTCATCAGAAAGAAAGGCTACATCTTTTGGTATATAGGGCTTGCTTTATCTCGGTCTTAACCATCCAGCAGAAAAGTATAAAAATGAGGTATGTAACATGGGCCATAATAGTAAGTTAAGCTATAAATGGCTATAGTCAACAACTTCTTCAGATAACTCACTATCATTGTGCAGTGTTGGATTGTGTTGGATTGTGTTACTGAGCTCAGGCACCTAATTGGTTTAATGACAATGGAGTGCCCATCTTTGACAGGTGCAGACAAAAAAAGAGGTATAGAAAGGAAGAATCATGATTTGTGTGTACAGTTAGGATAAATATGCCGTGCTTGTGCATAATTCTATGAAAAGCAAGATTTGCACTAATCATGGTTGGACAGGATATTATGTCAGCTTCTAGTACGATGGAGAACCGCTAGGAAAAGAACAAGGTAGAAAGTATTAGTTATTGAAGCTGTGATATAGTTCAGGTATAAAAAATAAGATACATAAAGAGCTACACTCTCTTAATTCACTGTTTAGAGACATCTGCTATAATAATGTCTGTAAGTATAATATCATGTATGCACCTTGCACAATACCAAAACATGAAAAGTTTGCAATGTATTAATTTATCGAATCTGTCCTGTTAATTTGTCTTGAAACTGTCTGATTGCTATTTGTTCTTCAGTAAAATTAAAAAAAAAAAAAAAAGATGGACTGGATTGGTGCTCCCTGCCCTTCCCCAGGTCCACGAGTGATAAGCTGGAGGAGGAAGAGAGGCTTGGTGTGCGCTCCACGTGGGAAATTAGGCTTTACACTGAGACTTCTTGACATTATAAAACAAGAAATATAAAAACGAGGCTTCTCTTCATAACTGGAAATGTGGGAAAGGCACTGGCATAGGGTCCAGATGTCTCTTCATGTGAGAAAAAAGGTTTCTAAGATGGGACATTTTAAGAAAAACTAGTGCCCTCTCTTCTGTGTTGCCCAGCTGGTTCAGAATTGTGCAGTTCATCAGCTGCATTTTGATTCTAGTTCACTCTTCCATGCATTTCTTTTACTCTGCTTTCTCTATTACATTAACTTCTCCAAACAGCCAGATCCTCATTCTTATGGCATTTCAGCTTGTATGCAATCAGGTCCAAAGGAAAAATGTGAAGGAGAGGAGTGTTATCTTTTTCATTATCTCTCTCCAGTGAGGCTTTCTAGATGGTTTTTCCTATTCAAGTCACCATGAACTTTTTACTTATTTATTTATTTATTTATTTATTTTTAACTAACTAATTAATTAATTAATTTTGCAGTACTGGCGATTGAACTCAGGACCATATGCTTGCCAGGCAAGTGCTTATTCTACTGAGCTATCTCCCCAGCCCTTACCATGAACTTTTTTTTTTGTCTTTTTGAGACAGGGTCTCACTATGCAGTTCAGGCTGGCCTTAAGCTCACTTTGTAGCTCAGGCTGATCTCGAACTCACAACAATCCTCCTGCCTCAGTCTCCCGAGTGCTGGGATTACAGGCGTGTACCACCACGCCCGGCTCTACCATGAACTTTTAATACTTCACATATATCTCTGAGTACAGTATTATCACTTACCTTGTTATAAAGATAGTAAGATGCTCATCATTCTTTCACCAAGAACTTGTTTCAAAACTGGACCTCTTAGGTAACTTGCTTTCTGTCCCTGCCTCAGGAAAAATGATCAACTGAGTCTTTCGTCCCTAGCTTTTTCTGTTGGGTATCAAGGTGCCACATGGCACACAGAATTGTCGCCTAACACCACCCAACTTGTTATGCACAAGAATATCAAGTTCATGGCATGAACTGTACTGCCCACTAGACTGAAGGGGAAGCCTCCACTTGGAATTCTACATGCAGGCAATGGGATGCCCCCTGTAACACACCAGAAAGAGTTCTCCCTTTTTTCCAAAGCAACTGACACAATCTTATTGTATGCCTCATTGGCTCCAGACAAAATGAGGACAGTGGAGACAATGGCGGCACACTTAAAAAACTCATCACAAATTAATCTGTTACAAATTTCCACTAGCTCAACATATGAAGGGTAAAATGCATAAAGAGAAAAAACAAGAAATACATAACTATTCAAAGATTTCTTTTTTTTTTTTTTTTCTTTTTGAGACAGGGTCTCACTATGCAGTTCAGGCTGGCCTTAAGCTCACTTTGTAGCTCAGGCTGGTCTCGAACTCACAACAATCCTCCTGTCTCAGCCTCCCGAGTGCTGGGATTACAGGCATGCACCACCACGCCCGGCTTACTATTCAAAGTTTTGCAGCACAACGCAATGTTCATTTTAGAGAAAGTTTGTTAATTGCATCCTGAGCCTGACCATGGTACAATAGCAAATCATTGCAATATGTGGATAAGTAAAGCAGGTTTAACACTTTTATAATCAAACCCAGGAGCTGGGGGAAACAGCTTGGCAGGCTAAGGGTCTGCCTGTCAAGTGCAAAGACCCAGGTTCCATCCCTGGTACCAAATGCTGTGCCCACCCCAAGCCCAGCCAGTCACCAAAATTGGGCAAGGTGGTGTACATCTGTAATCCCTGGGCTGGGGAGGCTGAGACAGGCGAATCACTATGAGTCCAAGCTACATCGCAATATCATGTACCAAGTAAATAAATAAAATCATTAAAAATATAACCAAACACAGCTAGTGGTATTCTGAAAATATATATGTGTATACATATTTACATATACAATACCTATTTTAGAAAAAAATGTAGCTTGGTGAAAATGAACCTGAAAATAGTCTTTGATGTGCATCACATACAAAACATTCTTTATAAAAAAAAATTAAACTGCTTCAATGAAAATCTATCAGAAAGCTTTACCTTAAGTGTTCCGCTGCTAAGTCCAGATCTGAGCTTTGTACAAATGTCCCTGCAGAGATTTCCAGATTTAGACTTCAGGTTCGTAGGACCAAAGGCTGTACCAGAGTTTTAATGGAGAGTAATATGAATGCAGAAGGATTCGAAAATATTTGTAGGGCCACGGCAGATGCAGAACAGGTATTTTTCAATGCGGTTCTTCCTGTGTGACCCCCAAACCAATCCCACAAGCAGTCTGCTTATCAAATCAACTCCACCAAGCCACGGGGCAGGTCTGTTGGTGATAGATCCTCACAACCTGATAGCAGAGGCATAACGTTATGGTTTGTGTCTACTTGTCCTCCAAAAGCCTCATGCAGTCATGGAGCAGATTTCTAGAGTTTGTGATTAATTCATCCACTGGGATTACAGGTGTGAGTTTTACACCTGCCCTGGGGGTAAGTAATCTGCATTGCAATGTAAGGAGGAAAGAGAAGCTAGGTGCTTGAGCTGCTCATACTCCTTTTGTATTTTATTAATTTTATTAAGAAACAAATAGCAATGAGACAGTTTCAAAACTGATTAGTAGGATAGTTTCAAGTCTTTGTAGTGGTTATTCATAGTATAAGATGCAGACATGATAGCCTGTCCATACAGTACTAGTACAAATCTTTCTTCTCACTGAATCAAGAGAAAGTAGCTGTATATCTACCCTATTCTGTATATGCAGATATGAAATGGTTCACTCTTTGTCACTACTATGAAAGGTTGTTCTGCGTCATGTGCCGCTCTACTTGTGAGCCAGCTTAGTATGGACTGAAAGTTCCAGTAACTGTGAGCTAAATAAAACTTTCCTTCCTTCATTTTGGGTGTTGGGTATTTATCCCAGCAACAAGAGAAGAGCAACTGAGATACATAATAATACCACAGAATTTGTAGATTTGTGCTGAATGCCATTACATTGTACCTATTGTAATACGAGATGCTTAGTGAAACCGAAACACCAGAACTCTGTACTATTTTAGGGTGACCTATCTGGATCTGATTCCACAGTGAGAAAAACTTTAGATCAGCATTCAGTACTCCATTCACGTTCACCCTTTTCTGTTTGTGTAATTTTCAGTCTGATCAATCACAGTATCACATTTACTTGGTACAAAGCCAACCCTACGGCTATCGCGACACATGGAATCAAAGTAGCTGAAATTCTTATTGTGACGTAGTATTGACACTGGGGCTTTCAATTGCTTCAGGAAAGTACGAGAGGCTGTGGGAAGGCAGATGGGAGTGGCTGGCTGCACTTAGAAGGTCCTAGATCAGATGTCTTTTGATGCTGGACTTTGTAGGTTAATTGCCAAGTGGGAAATGGAGTAAGGTTCCAGACACAGCAAATAACCTGACTAAGATGTTCCCTGAGCCTTATAGCCTATGGTATTTCCATTTGTCTGTTGGATTCTTTGGGCAGAGCCAATATGGGGGATATGGGAAGATGGATGGGAGGAACATTTCTTTAAGTATAGACTGGGACATGGATATGGATACAGAGCAGCAGAAAGAGAAAGGGCACCAGGGGGCCGAGAGCTCATTTGCATTGGAAGAGCATTTTCTGCTCATTCAATTTAGCAACAAATGTGTTGGATGAGAGATTTTGATCCACCATATTTTATCAAATCAACCTTTGCCATATTTTAATCCCTAAGAAAAACGAGAGAAATGTCAGAATACCAAGAGCAATGAAACCACAGGAAGATAGTGGCAGGCACAGTCCTGAAGGGGTTTCAGAACAGGCAAAACTTAAAAAAAAAATGGTAACAAAGAGCAAGCCATGTACACTATCCAAGTCAGACAGTTGTCAAGTATATTTTCTGTTGAATCAAGTTCTAGATTGAATGTACACAAATACAGTAAATTAATGAGCTACAAACATATTTTATTTTGATGAGAGGAGCGACAGAAAGATATTTTGTTCCATGTATTCTGTGCCAGCTGGACAGGCCAGTCCTCCTTCCTCTTCTGATTGTAATAAAAAAATATGAGCTCTGTTACAGCTGCTTAGTAAGCATTAGATCAGTGCTTCATAGGACATATCTTAGCCATCTCCTAAATGGAATCCTGGGATGAGCATTATACTCAATATTGAGTACTGTACTCTGTGCTAAGGATTTGTGAGAACACTGCCAACAGCTATACACTTACATTTTCCTAAATAGTATCATTTTAAAATGCCATGTGCATATTCTCTCTTGGTATGGTGAAGACAAGCTGCAGGGCTAGGCTGGACACTGTTGGTACCCTTCTGGTAGGGGGCCCCACACACCCCAATGCTGAGATTACTAACCGAATGTGTCATCTGAATCAGCTTTAAACCCACATTCTCTCGGTAGAACGGTAGATTTTTATTTAATTGAGATATTTAGTAAGTCAAAAGTTTCAGTTGTCTAAACACGAAAACCAAAATGATTTGGAGTTTGTTAGCATCAGATTAATTTTGGAAGTCACTCTTTCTTAAGACGATAAAAGGCATAGGGACTAAAGTATAGTATATGCAGATCTCCATACCTTGGAACTCTCTTGACAGAATGGCTTTTTATTTTATGGGTAGTGTCACAAGAGAAGTGCTTGAAATATGGAGTTTACATCATGCCCGTAAATACAAGAAGGATTAAAACTTGTGGTTTAGGAATCACCCACCACTTCATATAATCAAGTAAGTATCTCCAACACATAAACCCATTTAGATTTAAAGTAATAGCTTCCACTGTTTATTGTTGGGCGAGCCGGTTCACCCTGATTGACAACGAAGAATGACAAGATCCCACTCAGTTGCCTACCCACCTCTGTCAGCCAATAGAGGAAAACTACTTCACAGGTAGTGTAGACTTGTGCCACTAAAACTTGACTGTAAACTTAACTGGATCAAGAGACTCCCATGAGGTGGGGGACTGTGAAGACCCTAACTTCATCAAAGGATGTGATGACATCATAGAGGAACACCTCATAAGGGGGTGTGGTCTCCTCAGATGAAGGAATGGACCATGGGAGCTTTCTCTCTCTGTGCTTCTGGTTCACCATGAAGGGAACAGCTTTCCTCATCCGGGCCTCTCCATCAGGATTTTCCTGCCGCGGTGCCACATGACCGCTGAGTGAAAGGTCTGACACTACGGGGCCAAAAAAAGAACTTCTTCTCCTGAAAGTTGTGTGTGTCAGGTGTTTTCTCCCAGTGAGCAGTTCCAAAGTAAAGGTCGTTTTATCTTCTCAAGAAGTTGCTGTCTCGATATGGATTTATAGTGAGTGGCTTCATGGCCAGGAGAGCCCTGCCCCACTGAATCATGGAAGAGACAAAGCTTGAACCAGTGATATAACGGGAAGGTACGCTCACTTTATGGAATGGGGGTGTGTGTGTTCCTTAGTGAACATATAGACATAATATTAACACAGGGGAAGGCCAACCATGACCTAATCAGACTTGGCTGACGTTTCGTGTTTATACTAGATGTAACAACTAGCTCATTATCTGAAGGAAAAATCACATAAAGCTATCTCATGTATCTCGTTAAATGGAAGAAAGAAAACAAGCAGCAAGTCATAACACTAGTGTTATGAAAATCTGATTGTGTTTTCAACCAGGAAAATCTATAAGAAATCTAAAAGGTATTTTACATGGCTCACTAACGCTAATTAGGCAGCAGCCTTTCAGAATGGGGTGGGAGTGTATTTTATACACTCCTGCCATAATTTTTATTTTAAATGGTCCTATCATTTACTTTATGCTCCTGACCTGACTCACACTTTCCTACTGCAATCACATCATTTTTCTCAAACCAGAGATAATTGATGTTTTATACAGTACAACTTGGCCCTTCATGGAAACTTGGTTTCATACACTAAAGCACAATCTTTCTTTAAATACAGATAAACATGGTCTTCAATAACTGATGCAGAACTACTGATTACAAATGGTTTACCTTTACTGATTCAGGTAAACTCGGATTTTATCTACAAATACCTCTTCAGAAATTATGTCAGTCAGATTTCTAGTAGATGACTGAGAACATAGCTGGTAGATGATGAGCAGTGAGAAAGAGAGGAAGAAGAGAGAAGGGGAGAAGAGGAAGGAAGACAAAAAGAGAAGACAGGAAAGGAGAAAGGATGGAAAGAAGGAAGGAGATAGGAGGAAAGGACCTGTCCTCTTGTGCGAGTCTCCTTTAAGCAAAGCCTCAAGCAAGCACCTACGAGCAGGTGGCTTTCTTAATTTGGTAGCATCTGCCAATGGGGGTAAAGACTCAAAGAGTTTGTGTTAAAAAAACAAAAAAAACCTAGTGATTCTCATTTGTGTTGCAATCTATAGGAAGACTTGGAATTTCACTGCAGAGAAATACTGATCCAACAGCATCCCTACCCTGTGGATGGAGACATGCCAGGTTCCATTAATTTCCTCCATTGCTAACTCCAAAAGCCACGTGCAGTTGTCCTCAGGGAGTCCCATGAAAGTCAAGTTGGATAAACTCAAGCACAAAAGAGGAAAGTCACACGCCTGAAGATCTAGTTTGCAAGCTGAGCATTCAGCAATGCCCGCAGCATTTAGCTGAGCAAAGGAAGGGTTGGATGCAGAAGGCTGCACCTTTGTCCATGTCTCAGAGCAGCTTTGTCACTGGCGATGGTTTCAGCAAGAAGCTCTGACGGTGAAGGTCATCATTTCTCAATCATCATTTGCATGATTTACTTCTCCACTTAATTACCAGAGTCATGTCCAGCAACAATCCCCCTCCCCCCAAAAAAGGTAAAAAGAGTATTTTCTAGCCCATAAAATCCATACAAATGAGTATGTATAATTGGGGTCCATCACACCTGGATGCATCTGAGCAGTGAATATCTACCCTGTTTCTGCTATGAGTGACATTTTAAAGTCAGGGTTAATGGAATAGAAAGGTACATAAAAATCAGTCCTGGGTCCATCATTTTCATTAGTCAAACAAGAATGGTAGGGGCTGGCCAGACAGCTCAGTGGATTAAAGCACCTGCTTAGGCAGACATAGGAACTGGGGTTTCGATCCTGTGCCTGCGGTGCTGGCCCCGCTGCACCCAGGACTCACTGAGGCGGGACTGAGATTGGATTTAGCGGCATGCACCTGTAATCCCAGTGCTTGGGAGGTTGAAAAACAGGAGGAGTCACTATGAGTCCAATCTGTATAGTGAGAACCTATAGACCCTGTACTAAATACATGAAAAAAAAAAAAAAAAAAAAAAGAATGCAAATACATAGCATTCACTCCATGCTCCACCAACAACCAAGAGGATTGACAAAACATTGTGTTACCTCAAGAATGGGAACATTGATTACATTTCTTCCATGTGTCAAAATTATGAAGAAATAGGATGTGAAGTCTTTGTCGCCACAGGAGGCACTTGCTTGTCAGTTACTATGGATTAATTCAGGTATCATGAAAATTTATAGTTATGATAAAGTTAATAAGAAATATAGTATGATACCATTGGGTGTGGATTTTTTATTTTATTTTATTTTGTGTATTTGGTGCAGGGTCTCACCATGCAGATCGGACTCATTGTGATCCTCTTGTTTTCACTCTCCTCAGTGCTGGGATTAAAGGCATGTGCCACAATGCCCAGACTCTACTGCTGGCTCTGTGGAGCCGGTGCAACATGTGGGCCTGGAGATTGAACCCTGGTCCCTGAGTTTGCCAAAGAAGGTGCTTAGTCTGCTGAGCTATCTTGCCGGCCCTGTGTCTGGATTTTCAAAGTTTGGAATTATGTTAAAATATTCTGTAAATTTTGTGTGTTGCTCATTGAAATGAAATCGAATAACATGAAATGAAATTTCATAACATGAAGTGGAATTTCATTTTCTCCAATGAAATTCCAAATCAAAATTATGTTACTGCGGGAAACTCCTTTCCTATAAATCTTCTAGAATTGGATGGAGAATAGCTAACCTGTTCTGCCTTACAGCAAAAAGTACAGAAAGTGCCATGTTGGGGTTCCCTTTAGGTTCTGGAATTTATGAATATTGTTGAAAATAACTGCAGACAAACATGAAACTATTGCCTTTCCAATGTGTCATATATAGGTTATGGCAGTCACGCTGTAATTGTGCTTTCTAGGCCATTAAATCAATCAACAGCATTTTAGCATTTAGTGTCGTACCTCCCTAATGGATTGGCTGGCCCTGTGCTTACTTTTGAAAGGCCTGAGTTCTCTCAGGCACTAGTTAAGGGACAAGTGTATTTCCCTGTGCTGGTAACATGCAAAGAGTATCTGCAGGTCCGTGTGTTCTGTGGCTGAGGCTGATAGTGGTGTTTCTTACCTGTCCCCAGAGAGTTGCAGCTGTGTTGACTGAAATTGAGTCCTCAGATATGATCCATGCAGTACCTGAAGGAGAACAGTTTATATTGGGCTTTGACTACCTTACAGGAGGAAACTACTGTGTCTCTGAATACCAGGGACAGTATTGAGAGTTTTGTAGCTGACATTAATAGTGGCTATTGGGATACTGCTTTACAGGCTCTACAGTCATTGAAATTGCCAGACAAAGCACATTGATCTCTATGAACAGCTGGCTTTGGAGTTGATAGAGCTCCATAAACTGGGTGCTGCCAGGTCACTTCTGAGTCAAACTGACCGCATGATCATGTTAAAACAGGCACAGCCAGAATGGTATATTCATCTGGAGAATCTCCTGGTGAAGTCTTATTTTGATCCTCATGAGGCACACCCAGATGGAAGTAGCAAAGAGAAAAGAATAGGAGCACTTGCCCAAGCCCTAGCTGGGGAAGTCAGTGTAGTACCTCCATCTCGTCTCATGGTGCTGCTGGCAATGACAACAGCACCAGAGGTTGCTGCCTCCTGGTATGACCATTCATTTGTTTCAAGGCAAGTAGCTATCCAAGATGTGTAAGAATAAGTTTCCTACACAGGTGAGCAGGCATATTAAGTTTGGTCAGAAATTGCATGTGGAGTGTGCTCGATTTTCTCCAGACGGTCAGTATCTGGTTGCTGGATCTGTTAATGGATTCCTTGAAGTATGGAACTTTACTACGAAAAATCAGGAAGGATCTTAGTACCAGTCCCAGCATAACTTCATGATGATGGATCATGCTGTTCTCTGTATGCGTTTCAGCAGAGATACAGAAACCTTGGCAACTGGTGCCCAAGATGGAAGAATCAAGGTCTGGAAAATGCAGAGTGAACAGTGTTTAAGTAGATTTGAAAGGGAACACAGGAAAGGGGTCGCCTGTCCGAGCTTTTCTAAGAACAGCAGTGAGATCCTTAGTGCCTACTTTGATCCAAACAATTAGAATTCATGGTTTAAAATCTGGGAAAACACTGAAAGAATTCCGTGGTCCTTCCTCCTTTGTTAATGAAGCAATGTTTACACAAGATTGACATTATATTAATTAGTGCATCCTCAGATGGCACAGTAAAGATCTGGAATATGAAGAGCACAGAATGCTCAAATACCATTAAATCCTTGGGCAGCACTGCAGGGATGACGTCACTGTCAATAGTGAGATTCTCCATCTTAGAAACCAGAGCTCTTCATGGTGTGCTACAGATCGAACACAGTGGTCATCACAAATATGCAGGGGCAGATTGTCAGAAGCGTTAGCTCTGGCAAAAGAGGAGGTGGTGACTTGGTTTTCTGTGCACTGTCTCTCCCCATGGTGGAAGGATCTACTGTGTAGGAGAGCACTTTGTGCTACGCTGTTTCAGCACCGTCACTGGCAAGCTGGAGGGAACTCTGACAGTTCATGGAAAGGCTGTGATTGGTCCTGCCCCTCATCACCATCCGAATCTCGTGGCTACCTACAGCGAAGATGGATGCCTAAAGCGCTGGAAACCATAATTCAACTTTTTTTGTTTTTCAAAAAAAAGCTGAAAGAAAGCATGTACTTAAATGAAGATACATTTGTATGTGTTGCTGTTTTTTTGTTTTTTTAAAGGAATGCTATGATTAGCTACAAGAAAAATTTTCTGAAGCTTCATGTTTAGTAATTGCCTTTTGTAAAATATATCTTTAATGTATTCATTGCTCTTTTTTTTTTTTTTTGCCCCTTCCTCAGTGCCAAGAATAGGACCCACAGCCTCAACACATTAGGCAAGTACTCTCACTTTGAGTTTAGCCCCAACCCACAGTCTTAACAGGACCAATCACTTAAATGTTTTCATCATTTTTTCTGGGAGAATGAAGTACTACAGTCTTTAAAAAATTCTTTTCAGGGCTGGCAAGATAGCTCAGCGGCGTAAAGCGCCTGCTTAGGCAAGCTCTCAGGGACCGCAGTTCGATCCCCAGCACCACATGCCATGCCAGCCCCACCCCCGAGGGCGGGCTGAGCTGACCCACCACCCCCCCACCGCAAAAAAAGAATCCATGATGTATAGCGAGACACTGTAATAAATAAATAAATTAAAAAAAAATCTTTTCATTATTTTTAATGATTAAAATTTGCCTCTCATCGTAAAACTTGTAAATAAGTGTATTTGGAGGGGCTGAGGAGGTGGCTCAGTAGAATAAGTGCTTCCCTGGCAAGCGCAAGGGCCTGAGTCCAATCCCTGGTTCTGAAAAAAAAAACAAAAACAAAAACAAAAGTGTATTGGGTAGCTGTGTCCTGTAACTCTGCTCCTGTTTTTTCAAGATGTTAATGAACTTTACACCTTTCTGGAGATTACTAAAAAAAAAAAAAAAAAAAAAAAAAGAATATATGCATAAGCCAACCTTATCATACGCACTTCCTCCCCAGGCAAACGTGTTAATGTTTATCACTTACTGTTATTACTGCTGATTACTTATAAATTTCCATTTGGTATATCTGTATATCCATATATTCTGATTGTTTCTTCTCTCTTGTGACAAACCTTGTCCTTCCCTTTTTCTTCCTGATAATTTTCCTCTTCTCTCATAACCTTCTATCTACTTTCACACCTTTTTTCTGTCTGCCTGCCTGACTCTCTCTCTCTCATAGGAGGGAAAACATGATACTTGGCTGGCTTTCTCAGTCTGCTTTATTTCATGTAACATTAATTAATGGTTGGTTACCATTCCACCTATTTTCCAGAAAATGGCATGATTTTCTTCTTGTTCATGGTAGAACGACATTTTACAGTGTATAAAGAGCACTTTCCTTTCTCCTTTCTCCTGGGGTTAAGCTCCTAGGTAGGTTTTAGGTAGGTTTTTAGCATAACCGTTGTAATGGATATGCACCCATGTTTGTATAGAAGTGCAGTTTGTCATAGCTAAATCTTGGAAACAACCCAAATGCCCATCAACTCAGGAATGGATAAAAAGGATGTGATATTTTTATGGAATCGAGTATTACTCAGCTATAAAGATAAATATGAGGCTTTTGTAGGTAAATGGATGCAAATGAACCCATAAATAAAGTAGAGCCATACATGTAAATGTCGTACTATCTCCCTTGTATAAGAACGTGAGAGAGTAAATAGGATCTGAAAGGTACAATAGATACCGTGAGAAGGGAAGAATCTGTTCAAAGGAGACAACTGAGATGGAGGAAAGGAGAAAAGAAGAGAAAGAAGCGAAAAATATATATGCATATACACAGGATAGCTCGGGTGGTAATTATAAATGCTGATTTCTGCTGATCTATTGAAAGGAACAATTAGTGATTAATTTTGTTTTGTTTTATTTTCTTCCTTTTAATTTTTTTTTGAACAATTTTGCATGCTTCTGCCTGGTCGTCTAAACAACTAACTCAAAGACAATAGTATGCAATATAAAAACCATTGTTGAATTCCTACTACTTTTGTTTAGTGAAATTCTGTATTGTTTCTAATATTTCTCTTTGACTCTTTTTATTCTCTTTAAAAAAAAAATTAGACTAAAAAAAAAAAACAAAACAAAAAAACCAAGCATTTTGATATTCTTTTGAGTATATTCTAAGGAAAGGTACAGCTGGATGAAATAGCACACCTATTTCTGGTATTCTGAGGAGCGTCCATATTGTTTTCCACATGAGATAACAGTTTATATTCCTTACCAGCATGTGTCCTCACCAGCATTTACTGACTTTTGAGTTCACACTGAAAGCTCCTGACTGGGATGAGATGGAATCTCTACGACATGCTCATTTCTATTCCATCAGAGACAGCCTCTTCGCCCCGTGATGCTGGGAACACTTGGTGTCCGCATAGAGAAGTCTGACTGTAGATTCTCATCTCTCTATCTCATCAATTCCAGATGAAGCAGGGAGTGGAGAGCAGAAAATGCTGCTCTTCTGCAAAGCCAATATCACGATATGACCCATAAAAGAACTTCTGCTGTACTGGAACCACTGTGCTCTTTGGAACCTCTTTTTATACAGTCATTAAGCATTAACCATTAACAATTGTGAGGTGTAGGGTTGATGAAGATCCAGAGTATAGCATGGGTTCTCTGTCTTTGCCCAGTGTGACAGACACACCAAATACACTATGAAGCACTTAATGACAGGTTACTCCTCTTTCTGTCACCCTCACAAATACCTGAAGTAATCAATGTATAAAGAGAAAAGGGCTGAAGGGTTTGGAACCTTCAACCTCTGATGGGCTAGCTCCAGTGCTTTGGTTGAAGACAGCACATGGCATGAGTAGCAAGGCAAAGCCACCCACATCCTAACTGGCAAATGAAAGAAAGAAGTGGAATGGGAAGGGGCCCCCGAACACCTTTAATATCATGGGTCCCAATGATCTAACTTCTGCCTATGAGACACCGCCTCCAACGGCCTCACTACCTTCTCACTACCTTCTGAGGGTGTGCACTTTCCAAACGATATGATGGAGCCTTCTAATTGGTATTGGGGGGGCTGGGGAGATAGCTTGGTGATTGAAGCACCTCACTGGCTAGTGCAAGGACCCAAGGCCGGTCCCTGGTACTGCATACCATGAAGGTCCCTGAACCCTGGGTGCACCATGATGCCCTCAAAACTGGGCATGGTGGTGAATGCCTACAATCCCAGCACTGGGGAGGCTGACATAGGAAGATTACTATGAGTCTGAACTGCATAGCAAGATCTGTAACAAATACATAAATAATTAACTGGGTACAGGTAATCATACTCAAGCAGGTGTGCAACTACTAAAACTGGAGCAGAATGGAATGCTCCAGCAAAGAGTGGATTTAAAGCAGAAGCTAGACTGAAGTCTCCTCCAGTGTTCTGAGACAACAAAATACAAGTATTACTCAACACCACACAGATAGATTTTCTTAATATATTTAATATAGGGTCTACAAGGTATCACTACACAGATCAGACTCATAGCAATCCTCCAGTTTTCAGTCTCCCAAGCACTGGGATTATAGGTGCCTGCCTCCATGCCCAATCTTAATCCCCTTCTCAGTGCGCTCCAGGGGCAGGGCTGGCATGGCTCATTGGGGATCTAACCCTGGTCCCTGCGCCTGCCTATACAGGCAGTTTAGTCCACTGTGCTATCTGGCCGGCCCCACAGACAGAATTTTATAACGTAAACTGAAGTGGTAGGGCAGGCAAGATACATTTTTCAGAAATAAAAACAGGTGAACAGAAATGTAATGTTTTTAGACAGTCAACACAAGATTGAACAGAATCAAAATTGATCCATCAATTCTTTTAGCTCAGACAAACAAAAGTGCTTGGACAATCTCTGTGTATTATACTTAAGAGAGAAGGATGAATTTTAAACTTTGACAAATAATCGAGTGATTCTAACTTAAAATGTAATTACAGTTTGGAGCATGCAATAGAATTGTG
This sequence comes from Ctenomys sociabilis, assembly GCA_004027165.1. NCBI lineage: Eukaryota > Metazoa > Chordata > Mammalia > Rodentia > Ctenomyidae > Ctenomys > Ctenomys sociabilis. Next base: position 51,429 of record PVKA01002308.1, on the reverse strand, counting down.
TTAAATATATCAATGGCAAGAAAATTGGAGATGGATAAATTTATTATAATTCTGCAACTAAACACATCCTCAAGGTTAATACAACTACTAGAACATTTTCCTCTGTCAGTGTGTTGCATGTTTGGTACAAGAAATTGATATAATTCATAAAAATTTCAGATGGAAGAACTTAATAAGGTCTTTGGTACATTTCAGTGTTTAATAAGGGAAATTATATTTTAAAATAGATTTGTTCTTCTAAAATGTTTATTCGCTAGAATAATTATTGCATGATCATTGCATATTTATAGTTAACTTCATCAAAGCTGTGCTTCATTGAAGGGACTATAATAAAGTAATTATATTCATTAAGCTTTAGGTTTCTCTTCAGTCCAAGGGGGTCCAGAGTTCTTTGGGTAAAGGACTAAAAAACATGGACAATGTTGCATGGTGTTTTTCATCTTGCTAGAAGACAAAGTAAGCATTGACTTTAGGTTCTATTTGCCTGTCCTTTTTATTTTCTTCTGCTATTTTTGGTAGTTTGGATCTCCCACAGCATCGCATAGAAATTATTATTAGTGCGTCGAGGTGCTGTAACAGAACTTAGCACATAGCCATGATTAATCATCTTTCCCCCAAGCTGATTAGTGAAGCTATATGATTCCATGTAGTCTCCTTTCTGTATTATGTCATAAGATTAGCACTTTGACAACAAAAGAAAAATGAGGGCCAATGAGATACCATAGTGAATTAAGCACCTGCTTAGGCCAGTGTAGGGCCTGGAGTTCGATGCCTGGCACGACATGCTGCACCAGCCCTGTGCCCAAACACACTAAGCTGGCCACCAAAGCCAGTTGTGGTGGCACACGCCTGTAATCCCAGCACTGGGGAAGCTGAAAACAGGAGGATCACCGTAAGTCCAAGCTGCACAGTGAGACCGTGTACCCAATACGTAGCTTCTGTATTAAATACCAAAAAACATTATGATAAAATATGTAAGTGCATTTGAAAAATTAGGTATGAAAGACTTAATAATTAGCACCATAAATTATACCAGTGATTGGAAAGTTAGCAAAGACCAGTTTGGAAGAGAAATTTGGCCGAAAGCAGCAAAAATTGAAACATACTTTTACTAAAAAAGGACCTTCATATGTGTTTAAAATTCCTTTACTGATATTACTTGTTATTCACATGCTATACCTGCAAATGAGGGCCCTGTTTTAATAGATGAAAAATGACAACTCAGACAAGTTAAGAATCTTAGCTAATTCATACAAAACCCACCCTACTGTCCTTAGAAAAATCCAAGAGATTAAATTAGTTAACATGTTCATGGAAGCTGATGATGGTAAAGAGCTATGAATCATTGTAGAAATTAGTTATGTTTCTGATCACACTAATTTTAGAGCACTGTGAGAACCCTAGCAAGGTCAAATTTACCATTCAATTCACTAGTAATGCAAAATTTACAGGGCTCTCCTGTGTCCTTTGCTACACATACACTCATCTTCACTCACAACCACAGTCCCCTCACAACCCTTGTCCTGCACGAGAGGGGTACACTGATGGGTAGATTGGCCTCATGGCCCGTGATTAATACTATGATTCAATCTTGGTGTTGTGTTTTCCATTAACCATGAACATGTGCAACATAGATGCACCACTGAAACTTCCTATGAGACAGTTTTACTATCCTCAAAACTGCTATGCTGTACATATTCATAAATATTTTCTTTGGAATATAGTCTTCCACATTATTTCTCATTCTTTAAATGTTTTAAATCGTACTTTTAAAATTTTTAAATGTGATTAGTACCATGCTATTTCACAGTTCAACACTTGTGGACTCACTGTTTTGTGAATTTTCAAAAAAAAAAAAATTATTTTGGGGAAGGGTCTACAGGGTCTCACCACTAGATCAGACTGATAGTGATCTGCCTGTTTACAGCGTCCTGACAGTTGGGACTACGGGCACATGACACCATGCCCAGTCTCAGCTGCCATCTCAGCATGCACCAGTGGTGGGGCCCGAACAGCAGGCCCGGGGATCAAATCTCCAGCCCCTGCACCCGCTTGCAGGTGTTTTAATCCATAGAGCTATTTGGCCAGTCCTTCAAAAAATATTAATCTAAATTATTTATCGAAGATTTTTACTCTATATCATGGGATTTTGCAGTACTGTACAGTATACATATGTTGTTAAAATTATGTAGGTTTGTGAGTTCAGAAAATAGTTAAGAACATTAAAAGTGTTTTTAAAAGTATAAGAAAGATTTATAAGAGTGTGGGAAGTGTTTATAAAGCCTGAAAATATATGTAAATACTAAAATAAATATCATATCACTATTTTGCTGATTTTCACTTATCACAGGAGTATCTTGAACATAACCTTCACAATAAATGAGGAACCACTGTACATGTTTGCACTGCATTATAATCGCTTTCACTGTAACGAACTGGTATATGTACATAATACATCTCAATTCTTCCTTCTCTCTCTCTCTCTCTCTCTCTCTCTCTTCCTCTCACCAATGTCAGACTCATTTATTTACCTTACACATACTTATAAAGTTAAGTATCTAGTTGTTAATGCCCACAGGTTAACAACTAGACCAATGGGCCAAAATAAAACCATACAAAACACATAAGACAGTTATACTAAATCAAGGCATAGTATTGAATACATTGAACCTGCTGAACTAAAAGAATTCTTCTTCTCTTTTCTCTTCTTACACCATTTTCTAAAACTGTCATAGGTGTTTCACTTTTCTCCCCTCAGAAAATGAGGTGTTAAAGTATCCCTTTGTTTCCTACAAGGATGGTAGCAACAGGTTTCCAAATGGAAAAATCTGTACAATCAATAGAGTTTTGAAAACCACATAGGCGTGGGTCCATTGATCTCATTCCTTACTAGGTCTTGCTTTGTGAGAGCCAAAGGAACTACTGTTCACCTTAGCAACTCTTGAAATGACAAGTCTAATTCATCTGTCACAGTTGGAAAAGAAGTAGAGCCCATGCTAGGACATGTGTCCAGCTGAGCCAATCAAAATCAAATGGTGGCAACTACTGAATGTAGTACCTACCTCGAGGATCCAAATGGCATATCAATCTTGGGATGAATTTGATTGAAAGATGGAATTAGCTCCAGGAGAATAAATCACTACCCTTCAAGCATGGAGTTAATAACAAGGTTCCCTTAAGCTATGACTAATCGGTTATGCATAACCAATCCAGCTAAAACCCACTGAGTGATCTCTGTAGAAGAGAAATGGAAAATGCAAAAATGAAAATGAAGAGTTTTTAATAAACTACAGTCCTTGCTCTTTGACAGCAAAGATGACAAATACATAAATGTGTGTTTTGTTAAAGGATGCCAAAGTTTAAATAAAATATGTTGTTGAAGGCTAAGTGTTATAACGAGAAAGGTTTTTCCGTGAGTCAGCATACTTCCCACCAGACTTGAAAGTTGAATAATTTCAGCTATTCCAGCCACTGCCACACGAGAATGAACCCAGAAATATCACAGGATGGGTGATGGAGCTGTCCCTTAAATAACAAAACCTATGCTTTCTTTCTAGCCCAGAGCTCTACAGGGTGTACCTTTCTTCCCATTGCCACTTCTTTGAGGCAAGAAAATTTTTGATTATAAAAACTGATCATAGCATTACTCATCACCACAAACAATGCAGGGATAGAATATAGCATAATTCAGAGAAAGAGTTGTTCAAGAAAATTACACCATTATTCATCAAAAGAAAACGATATCAGTAAGAATCATGGGGGCTGGAGAGATAGCTCAGTGACCTAAGTGACTGGCAAGCACAAGGACCCAAGTTCGATCCCTGGTACCACATGCCATGACAGCCTTGGAACCTCCACTGAACCATGCCAACCCTGAAACCAGGTATGGTGATGCATGTCTATAATCCCAGCATTGGAGATGCTGAGACAGGAGTATCTCTATGAGTCTGAGCTGCATAGCGCCTCTGTACCAAAAAAAAAAAAAAAAAAAAAAAAGAAATTTAATTAAATTTTACAAAAAGTATCATGATAGATGCCTTGGTGAACTCATGCAGATCACTTTGAGTGAGATTTTAGATGTTAGGGAATAGAACATAGGTCAGTTTTTTGGTCTTTTGCATATGATCTCTTTCTTAGGGATACTTGGAAGACATAAGAGGAGATAAATTGCCTCCTATCTAAAAGCTAGGGCTGGAAAGTGGAATAAGCTCAAGGTCTTGACTTCGATCCCTGGTACCACAAATCAATCAATCAATCAATCAATCAATCAATCAATCAATCAATGCTAATTTTCATCTTGCATACAGTTTTGTCCCTGTCAAGAATACCTGGCACAAACTTCTTAATAGCTAAGAAGAAAGTGTGTGATACCTGTAGTGGTTGATACTTTGTGTGCACTTGAGAAGTTTAGAAGTTTAACTAAGGGAGGCAGCCGGGGGCTGGGGGTTCCCACTTTGTAAACATCCTGAGTTGGTGGAGCAGGAGCAGGAGGAGATGGTGTGAGTGCTACACCAGTCCCAGGGCCGGTAACCTACATAGAGTACAGAGGACGGAAAGAGGCTTGCCTACCCCTTTTGTTCTTGCTGATTTTGCTGCCTTCTGCTGCCTTGAGTGGCTGTCCCTCTCCATGCCATCCAATCTAGAAGCCAGCTGATTATGGACTGAAATCTCAAATTCCGAGCTAAGTAAACCTTTCCTTCCTTAATTTTGAGTGTCAGGTATTTTGTCTCAACAACGAGAGAAAAGGAACCAAGACAAATACACATACTCTTCTCTATAATAACTCTTGTGCCCATCCTCTAAAAATATGATTTCAGAATCACTCAAGGATTGCCTCTGGCCAGAGGTGGTATTGCACAAGCAGAAGTACAAGTCAGGTACAAAGTCATTGAGAAGCAGGAAGTGGCGAGTTAGCTTTGTCTGTTTGTGACAAGGAATATCAAGTGTGGCTACAATATCTATGAATGGAGAGACAAGAAGTGTCAAAGGCTCACACAGGCAATGAAAGTGGAAGGGGAAGTCCGCTGGGATTACAGGATGCAAAAGGGTTCTTTAACACGGCCTTCAGACCCCGCTGTGTTTCACTGAGCTGATTCATTTCAGAGAGGCATACATGAATCCCCAGCCCTGCAGTAATTGAAAGACTTCAAAATATTTGTTTCCTGCTCCCAGGAAAGACACTTTGTACCTTGTACAGGGGTATCTAAAAAAAGAAACACTCCAGTGATTGTTTCTGATACACCAATGCTTGCCATCCAGCTGTGTAGTTAAAAATGGCAAAGATAGATTTACCAGAGAAAAGGTCTGCTGAGCACTGCATCTTCAGCATTTTCAGACCCAGAACGTTCCTTTAAATGAAGGAAGAACCTTAGCTATGTATGGAGACTGTGAATAATTTACTACATGAGCCTTTTGTCTTAATAATTACTTAATTCCCATGGCATCTACAGCTCTTTGTATCCATTTGCAAAGTAGGCAGAATTGTCTAACATATATATACAGTATTTAGTTCTGGATCTACAGGGTCTCACTACACAAATTGGACTTGTAGTAATCCTCCTGTTTTTAGCCTCCCAAGCACTGGGATTACAGGCGTGTGCCATCATGCCTAATCTCAATCCCTGTCTCAGTGTACCCTGGGGCCAGTATAACATTCTGGGAATCAAACCTTAGCTCTGGCTAAGCAGGTGCTTTAGTCTACTGGGCTATTTGCCAGCTCACATAAGAAGGGCATGTACAAGTCTTACGTTGCCTCAATTTGTAAAGTAGACAGCATTGTCTAATCTATATATGAGCAAGGATGATAAATAAATGTGTATTTCATTAAGCTATGCCAAACTTCAAATACAATATGCTGTCAAATGCTAACTGATGTGACAAAGAACATTTTTCCTTGAGTAGGTGGGTACCCTTACCACTAGTCTTGGAACTTAGATGATTCCAAGAACCACAACTAATACCACAGCTAGGTGAAACTACAAGTGTTATCACAGAATGAGTCATGGAGCCAGCACCTGAACGAAATCATATTTTTATATTTTTTTAAATAGATACATAGCCCAAGAAATAAAAGATACTTTGTTCTTACAGAAGATCAGCTAGTAAAAGTCATTTTCTTATCCGGCACAACACACACACACCTCCCCACACACATCCGCAGGCCGAAACAAGCTGAAAAAGGCACAAAGCTGAGCCTGCCCATCTAATTGTGCACATCGATGTGTATTTTCTACTGCAGTCACTAGGTGATTACTAGGTACAATTTCTTTTTCTTTTTTTCATCTTGCCAAGTATATGGAAGCATAAACAACGAATAGAATTCTACTTTTGGAGGGTGGGGTTTGGGACTGTTAAACAAACTTGATGATTGCTTTCAAACACTTGGTAAGTTTAGAATAAAGTTTGGCTATGAGCCTTAGAATCAATTAGTATACCAGGCAAATTTCCCAAAATAAAATTATAAATTTTTCATTGAAGTCAGGTAACAAGATAATTCATGGTACTATAATTAATTTCCTCTTTTTTTTTTTTTTCTTTTACACTGGATTAAGGGTTATTGTCTTTATGTACAGAAAACTCAAGAGTACACTTAGCCCAGTTTAGTGTCAAGCTCTTTAGCCTTTGCTTTCTCCAGCTTGGCAATAGGAGCCACAGATTTTGGACCCAGAACATTGCCTCCCCAGTGACTGTGGATCTCATTGTATCTGTCATTGTAGTTGGTCCTGATGGCCTCCACCACCTTAGTCAGCACTCCTTTGTCTTCCAAGTTGATGTGCATGAAGGTGACTGAGGGTACAGGTTTTCCTGTAGACCAGATGTCTCAGACTGGCCTTCCCCTTAATGATGCAGTAAGGGACCTCCATCTTGCGACACAGGGCAGGCAGGAACACAACCAGCTTGATGGGGTCCACGTCATGCGCAATTACCACAAGCTGAGCCTTCTTGTTCTCTACCAGAGTGGTGACAGTGTTGACACCTGCTCTGAGGACCAGTGGCCTCTTAGTGGGGATATCCCCTTTGCCAGCAGCTTTCTTCTCTGCCCAGGCCAACAACCTCTGCTTCTTCTCCTGCTCGGTCTCTGCTCTGTACTTGTGGGAGAGCTTAAGCAGCTGGGTAGCTGTTTGGTGGACCAAGGCCTGGGTGAACTGGTTAATCGCAGGAGCCACTTTAGCCGCTTGTACAGGATGGCCCTCTGTCACTGTAGCCAGATGTTGTGGGGCCATTTGACAAAGCGGTTGAGGTCTTTCTTGGGCTGGATGCCCTGTCCAATGCCAAAATTCTATGGCCTCTTCTCAAAAAGGGGATTTACCACCTTCTTAGCCCCCTGCTTCTTCATGACAGCAGGGGCCTGGGCTACCTTTTTGCCCTTGGCCTTCTTCCCTTTTGGCATCTCGGCCGGCTGGCAGAAAGACTTAATTTTCTCTTAAGTGCACTGGCATATTATTTTTCGAAGTCAAATATCGTATCCTCAATGCAGGAAGACAGAGAAGAAATTATCTTCCCTCATAAATAGGGTAAAGTACACATACTCTTATAATCTGAAAATACAATTGGTATAATGATTTAAAAATATTCATATCTGTTCTCAGACCCACTGATCCAAAAGTAAAATTTATTTTTGAATATTCACAGCTTTTCTATGATGTCCTTGGACAAATTATAAAATATATTTTCATGCACATCTTTTTTCAAATATACATAAAGAATTCCATGGCTTCATACATAACTCCAGTGGAACATCTTAGTTACAGAAGACAAAAGAGCAAGTTTTTGTCTTGGATTTAACCGCAAACACCCCGACATCAAGTATGTATACCTTAAAATAGAACTTGAGATAGCTGTCTCCAAAGATCCGTATAAATTTAGCATTTGAGAAATCAAACTAATGTAAAATTAGAGTAAGTCATCCCACATCCTGGAAGCGAAGAGGAAACACTTTCTCTCAGTTACTCATTATGCCACTCTTCTCCCTGTCAACATAGACTAGATTTTTGGATTCCACTACTTTTGGAAACATGGTACTGATGTGGGTGGTATGTGCTGGTATTCAAACATCTCCAAAAAAGAGAAAAAGACAGAAATAACAATAATATGCAAGTAAAGATTTTCCAAGCGCCCATTTCAAGAGGAAGGAAGGCAGGGATGGAGTGAGGGAGGGACAGGGACAGAGAGAGAGACAGATTCGGGGACAGAGAGAGAGATAGAGACAAGGATAGGGACACACTTGGTTTCCTAAGGACACTGTATGGACGGAGGAGAAGACACAACATTTATCCAGAGAGGAACTCACTGGACCAGGGCAAACTGAGCTCCGCGATGATAGCAGCCATTGTGTAAAACTCATTTCTCTCATCCTAAGCCAGCTCTCTTTACTACTACCACATTCCTAAAGCTCCCTTTAGTTATCCGTTCTTTGCCTAGCCCCTAAACTTAGCCAAATGTGCTTAAATTAAAAGTGAAGGAACCCCACCCTTTCTTATCAGGAAAGGAGCTCGGGGGCGATCACTCAGTCTGTGGAATCTGGTCCAAACCAGGACCCAGCGGTTCTGAAGAATAAATAAATCATAATTTATAAAAAACACAAGTGATGACGTTTATAAAGTGTTGAATGAGTCATTTTGCAACAGACCGAATCCAAGCTCAGAGATGGTACATCTAGATCCGTAGGTGGATTGTATGCTGCTGTCGCCAGATGATGGGGTTGCTATCATTTTCTCTACATAAAAAGATGATTTATTATCTTATGATTAATGAGATCGTTCCTTACAGCACAGAAAAGCTAAGCTAATTTTAGTACTAAGAACACACCGGTTCCTGGAAGAGGGATGGCAGGAGCTTAGCAAGAGTTTCTTTTCTACACTATGCAATCGACATTCCCACGAGATTTAATCGTAATCCATGTCTCCCCATAATACACAATTCCGTTGCTGCTTTTGATTCACATGCCAAACATATACTGCCCGAGATGTCAAGCAATCTCTCACTGACCAACGGGTGTGATCCTAAAGATGCATCCCCCCAAAACAAAGGAGAAAATACTGTCAAATACCAGGACTAGATTTCATGTGTGCATCTTTAAATGCATTTAAAAACATATGTTAGCATCCAGCCACTTGAGGTTTTCATGAAGCTGTCAGAGTTGATTTCGTTGACATATCAAGGGGTAGATACTAGACATAATATGCTGAACAAAAAATAAATGTAATTTATTAAAGGAAAGGAAGATTTTCTAACTCACCCACCAAAATTTCAATATAGGATTCCTTTCAAGAGACACTGAATTTCTTCCACATTTCTTGCAATTGAGCGCAAGTGAAGCTGTCCTAGATGCCGGGACCTTGACATTTAGACCCCAACAAAACTAGAAGAGGAAGGGAGCCTTACCTGATCAAGAAGGCATGTAAAATTGCTGCATAACTAGAAGCTTACATTTGTCAAAATATGTTCTGAATTTTTCCTTTCAGGTAATCCAAGATGCCATTTCTACCTGAGGAGGTCAAGATTGGTGGATGAAGGCAGCTGGATCACACATGTGCTAATAGTTTGAACAAACAGCACTGAAAATAAATCATTGTGCGCGACAGACTTAGAATTCAGCTCTGTATTTGGATGAACAAATGACTATCTTCAACAAAATTAAAGAAAAACATGCCAGTTTGAGCAATTCAAAGTGACGATATCCTACTGAGATTTAGCACCGAGTTCTTCAACTGGATTTTGATCTGACAGACCTGCTCATCTGGTGATACCAAAGAAAACCAAAAAGTAAACAACAAAGCCACCTAGAGAGGTTCTACTTCCTAGATGCATAAGAAATCTTCGGGACCTGAAATCTTCTGCTTTTGCCTTGATAGAGCCCATATATGTCAAATTGTGCCTGCTTAGGAAACGAGAGCCTGTTGTATCCCTGGACGATGGGTTACATATTATTTCTGCTCCAATAGTTTTCCTGACCTGTATCTGGCATTCAGAGAGGGCCTGAGTATTATGGCAAGATGTTTGATAAGTGAACTATATATATCGCTGTCCTAAAGCCAACCTAGGAGACAAGAGGAAGCTCTGGAATCCACCCCACTCAACAACAAACCTTGTAAGTGTCTCCCAAGCTTAGGGGTCCAAGACCAGCCCTCACTTGGGAATGAAAGGACACACTGAAGGTAGGTTTGCCAACTGAGAACTACACATAAACATAGCTGGGAAAACATTGGCTCATTATTCAGCAGCATGCAGCAGCTCTTTGGCTGGCTTTCAGGTGCAGATTTAAATATAAAGTTTCTGAGCATTTTATATTAAGTCTTAAAAATACAGAAAAAATGAATTATTATTATAGTTCATAGATTCATAGTCTCAAGAAATGAATCTCAGAGCCTATGACACCTCTTTACCATTGAGTAAGTCATTATAAAGTAGTAAAACACCAGGGATTGAACTCAGGCCCTTGCACTTGTCAGGGAAGCGCTTATTCCACTGAGCCATCTGCCCAGCCCACACTATTGGTTTTAAGTGGTTGTAGCTCTTAGTCAATGGGTTGATAAATTTATGTAATTAGCCCATTGTACAAGCACATTGGGTGTTTTCTTGCTCAACACTACATTACTTTAACAAAATACATAAAAATGAATTCAAGTGACTACCACGTTATACTACTGTAATAAAATACCCAACACAAGCAATTTGAAAAGAAGGGAACTTTATTTTTGCTATGTTTTGGAGGCCCGTCCATGGCCAGTTGGCCTTGAGGCCTTAGGGACCTCTGGAGAAAGGCAGAGAAGAAAATCTGACCACCTCACTGCAGGAAATGAAAGCAGAAACCAAGGCTCCACATTCCCTGCCAAGGATACACAGCAAGTGGTCCGACTTACTCCTCCTAGAATCAAGCTCTTGAATGTTCTGCCATCTCTCAGTTGTCCCAATGGCTTGGATGCAGGTTTCAACACATGGGCCACTGAGGATGGTTTGGACAAAAACTGCAGCAGCTATGATCTGATATAGTCCTTTCCTCACCTTTCTTTTGCTATGCATCACAAACCTAGCAGCTCGAACAGTCAAATGTTAACACTGTTATGGTTTAGCTCTATAGTGACACCCTTGTCTCACATGCTTGGAAGATGACTGGCCTTGGGCACACTATACTGCTAAGGAGGTTCATGCATTGATGAGTACAGTAGCTCAAAGTGCTATAAGGAGGTAAGATAAAGCTGGAAGAGCTCATCACGACATGACCTAGAAGGGTATAATTCTTATCATCCAAGGTCCTCTCTTCCCTTTCTTCTGCTGATCATAGGTTGTGCAACTATACTCTGCCCGGTCCCTCCACCTTGATATTTATATCTTGAAGCTGGCCAATGATGAACTGAATCCTCCAAAACCATGAGCCAAAATAAACCAATTCTCTTTTAAGTTTTGGGTGTGGAGTATTTTGTCCCAGTGACTCAGACATTTGCAGATCAGAGTTCTGGGCATGACATAGTTGTGTATTGTATTGCTAGTGTCCCAACAGACTAAAATGAACACATTAGCCAGGTAGGCAAACAAGACAAAGATGAACTTCCAAGCTCCCTGGTCTTGTTGGCTGACTGCTTTTCCTCATGGTCCTAGGGTACCTGTCCATCATCTCATGAAGGTCTTGCCTAGGACTATCCTGAGTTTCTAGAGATTTGGCTCAGGCTCTTATCCTATAGATAGATAGGATTCTATCTATAGGATTCTTCTCACCAGAGAGCTTCCTGTTCATTTGAAGGGCACACCTGATTGTGTCAGGCCCCCACACAACTTCTTCCTATCGCAGAGTCAATTCATTTGTAACTTCAGTGAGGTCTATGCATCACAAACCTAGCAGCTCGAACAACCAGGAAGGTAGCATTTAAATGCTTTAAATACACATTAATGCATTTGGCTATTTTCATCACAATAATTATTAAAATAAATAAGTTCATAGAAGAAAATTAACTACTTAACCTTAATGGCAAGAAACAAGTCACACAAAGCAGTGATATTTTTTCCACCTCTCATAGCTTTTACAAATTGCGGGTGGAGGGGAAAAAAATATTTCAAAAAAAAAAAAAAAAAAACAATGACATCAGTTCTTTCAAGTAAACTATGTTTTAAAATTTAGGTGCTGTCAGAGAAAACTGAATTCTAAATTGGAATGCAATCACTATTTTTGGGTGAAGGTCAAAAATCATAAAAATTATGGGCATGTATTAAGTGATTTGACTAAATACAAAATTTGGCAGAGTACTCAAACTTTGTTTGAAGGAGCATTAAGATTCAGACTAAATTGCAACCTACATCACTAATCCTATGGGATTTGGAAGCATCAGAGATAAAGATAAATAGTTATTTTCTTATTTTTCTCAGAGTTTTCCCTTGGCATCTTTTCAGCGGTTCAATTGGTTTAGAGTTACACACTTGAAAAATGGCACCTTTCCAGATGGATGAACTATAGCATGGCTTACACGGCAACTTACTTTAATTTAGCTGAAGATGCAGTTTGTACAGTGTTTATATATTGCTCTGAAGGTCTGATTCTGCGATATAAGGTTAGGAACATTTTTTTAATGAAATTTAGAATTAGCGGGATACAAGTAAGAGAAGCGGTTGTTTTAACCTTGCTTTACCCCCCACCCCGAAGAATAGTGCAGGTTGAGCTGAATGAAGGAACACCATTGATGGAGATGCCCCTCAGTGACATTTTTCATGACCATTTTCAGGTGATGTATTTAGAACTAGAACTATAGCAGGCAGTAAAAATAGCCACACCCCTTTATTAATAGCTTTAGAAGTTCAAAACATCTAAATTACCATGTGACATTGCTAATCTTGTATCTTTATGGCCATCTCTTTCCTCTCATAAGTAATATAAGAACCACCATCATTTTTCCTCTCAAACCTGTCTCCAAAAGAACTTTCTTATAAAGTAAGCATACGACCCTGTCCCCTCCTGTCCTACATACCGGTGCTGGTTTGAGCTTCATCATGATGCCTTCACTTCTTACAAAATTTCCTTTGATCTAATACTTTACCAGTCTTGGATCCTTTCTCTGTTCTGCAGATACAGCAATTTCTATGAAATTCCAAACTGGATATTTCCTTTCTTGAATATGATCCTTTAATGGTTTCCATTGCTTAGTGTCTCAGTGACTTTTCTCTCACTGCTGGGACAAAATACCTGACACCCAAAATTAACAAAGGAAAGGTTTATTTAGCCCACTGTTAGTGGAAATTTCAGCCTGTACTCATGTGGCTCCAAGACAGTCTGGCACACGGCAGAGGGCAACAGCTTGTGGCGTTGGGAAAACAGCAAAGAGCAAAGGGAGGAGACACCGCTGAGGCCTCTAGCAAGCCTCTCTCCCTTCTTTCCATGCTGACTGTGAAGACTGGAGCTCCTGCAAGGAAGTGGCGAGCACTGTCCTTCGTCAGTTCCCCTTTATATCCTTTCTGCACTGGGTCACTCTAAGGTGGGCCCTCCACACGCTAGGAAGGGTCCTCCGTGCCCTACGGCATGACATTGCTGAGTTGATTTAGTTAAGCTTTTCACTTCTCACGCTGACACAATGCAGCAACTACTACACCTAGGAATAAATTCTAGGCTCAGAATGACATATGAAATCTTTATAGTTTCTAGTCCTTTCTTATGTCCACAGTTCATACTGTATTATGGTCTAGCCATAAGAAATTACCTTAAACATAACAATGATCACTGACTCATGTATTTCAGAATCTGGGGTGTAACGATTACATCATGCCCCTCTATAAACCCTGTTAATTCTCCGGATTCAAAATACCTACAAAAAAATCAATTTTTTTTGTTCTGGATATAGTTAACATTTAAGAAATTATAACTGGTTAATGTGAAGCATGATTAATATTTGTGAGGCATGTCCCCTTGATAATTACAACTCCAAAAGTTTTCATGACTTGAGACAATCTCAAATTTATTAAAAGACCCACAAAGCTAACCTGACATCAACAGAAGTGAATAAGGAAAGCAATTTGCATTGACAAAATTATGTAAATTTATGTTGATCAACATGACGCTTAATTTTCTTGGTACCGTGAACCAAATCTGATCTAGGCAGCACGTTACTATACACCCAATGATTTTTTTAAACTTTTATTTTGCAACAAGATCTTACCTAATGTATCCAGGCTCACCTCAATGATGCAAGCCTTCTGCCTCTGCCTCCCACTTCTATGGAAATACAGGTGTGCAGTTTCACACCTGGCTTGACATAAGCTTTGAAGAAGGTACCCAGTATGGGATCGCTAATCAAGCTAGTTAACACTGAATTATCCCCATCTTTATCATTCATTTGTCATGAGGACTTTTAAAGCCTACTCTGAAATTTTTCAAGTATACAATATCTATATAGTCATCATATTGGACAAATATAGCTCTTGAATTTTTTTTTGCTTCAGGTTTGACCAAACCATTGTACCTTTGACCAACACCTCCTTTCTTTTCCACTGCCTGGCTCTCACCATTGAACTCCCAGCTCCTATGAGTCTGACGTGTTTTAGATTTCACTGACAAGAAAGGAGTCATCATGAGATAGCTTCATTCTGGCATTTAGATATTCTGCCGAAAGATTCTGATTCACTTCCTCGTCTACAGAAAATAAAAGCAGCAAAACTTACGTCATTTGATATTTTCTGTGTCAGAACATTTCAGTAATGTTAGAGATGTATTTTTCCAGAGAATCTCCACTTTCTCTTTCTCATAGGGAGTCATAGGCTACTTTTACAGGAGCTTAGCAACAAAACATTTTAACACTGCATGGGACATGAAAACGTTGTTGTAGTACATGAATGACCAGTCAAGCGGAAGATTTTATAGGAAAATCCTCATTTGCATGTAGAAATTTCTCCTTCCATAGGTAACAGTTGTTCTCTCAGGTGGATTGCATTCCAGAAATAGTGTTTTTAGTAGACGTCAAACTGATTAACACTTGGTATTTATGACATCTGTTTTACTTGCAGAAGTCAGACCTAGTTGACTGGTTCTAATGTTCATTCATCTGGAGTAGCTGGCATGAGGATATTTAACAACCTACAAAAATTCTGAATGCCTTTCTTTTCCTGGACAGACACTGATGTTTTGACAGTGATGTGTATGGTGAATAACAAGACAGACACAATAATGCGATGGTTTGGAGTAATAGTGAAAAAGACCTGGTACCTTATCACTTCCAGAATCCTCCTGATGGAAATTTGTGCTCTGCTGAGATCCTTGGGCCCACCTTGGGAATGTGTTGTTTAGGGTCACCCTCCAAGGTTCACACTGGGAAACTCTTCCTAGTCCTTCCACGCAGTTAGCATGGTTTAATACTGAAGAACAAAAGCACAAATTCTCTAGCAGAATCACTGAGCATTCAGTATGTGCCCCATCTGACTAGGACACATTTCCCAGAGACATCTTAAAACAAATGTTCCCTCTCCTTGTTGAATTACTATCTTTTTCCTACCCAGTTTTTATAGAACAACACATGTGAGTCATCGGAATTTCTTCAGCCATTGCAAGAAGGAAGGAAAAATGATATTATAGAGAATGCATGGGAGTTCATGGAGTTTTCTTTTGAGAGGGTATTTATAGCCAAAAATCACTACAATGTGTACACTCTCTGGGAATTTAGAAGTTCACGAAACTGACTGTTTTCATTTAAATGTCCTTCTACATTGGAGGCTTGTGAGATGGTTCAGTTGTTTTTATGTGAAATGATTCTGATTCATGTGTACAACTTTCTGACATTCCAATTGTTCACCAAGGTCAAGATTAAACAAAAATATACCATAGGGATTATCCTTCTACTGACCCTGGATGAAGAGGTGCTTTGGAGTGAAATACTTACTTAATCTTTTCTATTGTTATGGGTCATGAATGATTTAATATCTTTTTAAATCAAATCTGATACTTTGTATCATTCCGTTTTGTATAATGTCTTAAGCTTGGTTTTGCTTGATTTGGTACTGACATTGTCAAATTCACTTTTAGTCTGGGTCCATATTTGCCTGGTATAAACTGCTGCACACAATTTTTGTTTTGGGGGCTGGGATGTTTTTAAGACAGTCTCTCTATGTAATTCAGGCTGGCCTTGAACTCACTTTGTAGCTTAGGTTGGCCTCAAACTCACAACAACCTCCTGACTTACCCTCCCCAAGTTCTGTGATCAGAGATGTAGTCCATCACGCCCTGCTTTGCGTTTGTTTGGCTTTTCTTTCTTTTTTAAAAAAATGTATTTACTACACGGTCTCACTGCACAGATTAGACTCATAGCAATCTTCTTGTTTTAAGTCTCCCAAGCACTGGGATTAAAGGTGCGCACCACCATGCCCAGTTTCAATCCTCGTCTCAGCACATCTAAGGCTGTGGGAGCAGCACCACATGCTGGGGATAGAAACCTGGTCCCTGTGTCTGCCTAAGCAGGCTGGTCAGCCTTTCTTAATCAATTCAATTAGGATTAGGTGATTCCTTCCTTCCTGCCTGCCCTTTCTTCTTCTTCCTCCTCCTCCTTCTCTCCCCTCCCCTCCCCTTCCCTCTCCTTTCCTTTTTTTGGTATAAGTTAGCAGTTCTTGACGTTGTACATACACCTAATGATTGCTTTTGCACTTTAGACTTTTTCTGTTCTGATTTTATAGATTATATTCATTTTCATTCGGGTGCATATATATATATATATATATATATATATATATATATATATATAGCAAAGCACAAAAACTCTGAGTATGATGTTCAGATCAAGACATACAGAATGTTTGCATTACTATAGAAAAGATTTTTCTCCAATCAACCATCTCTTCCCTGAGATAACCGTTACTCTGAATTATATCGGTATGTTAGTTTTACCTGTTGAAGTTTTTGATGGCAAAACACATCACATAGCATCCAACTTCTGTGCTTTTTTTTTTTCCCAGAACACAATATTATTGTTTTTAAGAATGATGTCCCATGTACTGCTGCTGTGTTCCTCTTTATAGCCAACATGTATTTTTATTGTAGGAATATATGAAAGCTTCTTTATTCACTGTCTAGATGGTGAGCATGTCAATTACCTTTATTTTTGCCTATTATGAATTAAGTTTCTCCCTCTTAATATTGTGGTCAAGGCTTTATGTGGAGAAAAACACTCACTTCCCTTGGGCAGTCACTCAAGTGTAGAATTTCTGGATCATTTAGTTAGCCTGTGCTGAACAGTGCCAAAAACTGTCAAATAATTTTCTAACATGTATCATTTTACACTCCCACTAGCAAAATTTAAGAATTCCATTTACGCATTATCGCTGCCAACAATATAGATCCTCAGTTTTCTAGTTTAGTTATTCCTCTATGAATCTTCTGGTACCGCACTGTGACTGTGAATTTGTATTTCGCTAATACGGTGGAACATCTTATTCTATGTAACCAGAAATGTGGATATCTTCTTATATGAATCGCCTAATTAAAACTTCTGCGAGTTTTTATCAAGGTCTTTGGTTAGGCATGTGAATTGTGCCTGTTTCATCAAAGTGTGAGAACTTTTGCTCTCTTAATTATGTCTTCTTGAAGAGGATGGTTTTTCAGAGTAGTCTATGTATAATTCTGAATTATTTTCATCACATAATTGTGTAAGAAACAATGCAATTTTCATCCTGCTTATTGATTTAACACTTATTGCCTTTCTCTGCTACCTTATTGTCTCCTTTTTACTTGATTTTTGTGAAGGAGAACGTGGGACTATCGCCAGTTTTAAGGTCCACAGCATGCACCCCTCTGTCCTTCCATAAACTTTACATTAGCATGAACGGTTTGGTTTTTCCTGTAGCTAAAATCATTCTATGTTAAGATTAGAGTTTAGTTTTCCCTGTATGGGCATTTAGATTCTTTACTTTTTAAAGAGAATTAAAAATATTTTAAAACTGCATTAGAAACAGCACATATTTTCACTAAACAAAAATAATAGGGATTAAACTATGGTTGCTATATTGCATAACATTGCCTTCAGATTAGTTGTTTGGATTACCAGATACAAGCATGCAGCATTGGTTTAAAAAATTATAAGAAATTAAAAAGGGGGAGAATAATTAAGCATTAACTGCTCCATGCAACAGGCTAGCAGACATCAGCAGGACAACTATCCAAGCTACCCTGTGTGTATACATAAATATATCTTTCGGCTTTCCTTCTTCATTTCATCTTACTAAGCTTTTATAACACAACCATTGAGCAGATCTTTTAACTTCCATTAAACAAAACACCAAGTAATCATATGCAAGTTCTTTTATATCTGCACTCCCTCTTCTGTAGCATTGATTAGACTAGTACCATTCTGTCTCTACCACTATATATAGCTTCATTTCTGTATTTTAAAGAGCAAAAACAAAAAGTAGAACAAGTAACAAGAGCAAAGACAGAAGGAAGTTAATATAAGACAGTACAAATGGTACAGAATTTCAGAACAAGAATGGAATATTCCCAATGGTCGCTATATGTGGTAGCAGATGCATTTTCTCAACTTGGCTGAATCAGCTCCGGCAGTTCTCAGCGTGGGGGCCCAGCCCTGTAGGTGGGCAGGGCCCAGGAATTCAGGTAGTCTTCCTGCCGCCCTGCCCAGCTTCCGTTGAGAAGTCCCGGACTTCAGAGGGACTTGAACTTCGCAGCCGCACCACGCTGGAGGAGCTCCGATCTAAGCTGTGGCGCGCCACTCTTCGCAGGCAGCGCAGAAGGAAGAGAGAGGCTTGATGGACGCTGCAGCTGCTGTTCCTCCTCTGCTCTTGTTTTCTGTTGCCATGAACTGCTGTTATTTGCCTTGGAGCCAGCAGAATATGGACTGAACGCTCCAGTAACTGTGAGCTGAATAAACCTCTCCTTCCTTCATTATTTTGCGTTAGGTTTTTGTCCCAGCAGACAGTAAAAAGTAACTAAGACACTATATATCACTGTAGCTTCTTATCAAGTCCTGAATTCAGATTATCTAAATGCTGTTTATTTTTTAATCATCACCATTGTCTTGATTGAAGTATTTCCTTTGCATGTTAGTATAAAGTTCTGTCTGCCCATTTTGCAAAAACTATTGGTGTTTACATTGAGAATGCATTTGTATAATGTCTTAAGCTTTGTTTTGCTTGATTTGCTATTGACATTGTCAGATTCGCCTGCCCCTAACCTATTTTATAATCTCTGGTGTAGGAATCCTGCCGTCTTCCACTACGTTTGATCCTTCATACTTAATATTTTCTGATGTCACTGTGAATGGCATTCATTTTTTTCTATGTATACATTCAAGAAATATTGGTGTTTATCTTTCATTTAGCAATTCTGCTAAAACATATAGGGCTGAGAGAAAAATTGGGTGGCACTGCATAAAAATTTTTATGTGAGGGTAGGAACGCAAAGAAAAAAATACACTTTTTTATCTTTACCTTTAGGTCTTTTACAGAATGGTTTGGATTTATACTTCACTGGAATGATTTCTAAAGGGGTGGTTAATGATTTAACCCAGGAGTTTTCATTATCCAGGTCTGAGTCGATATGAAAGCTCTTTTGTCCTAGTAACATACAGTTTAAAAGTAAAGCAAGAAGATAAGCACTATGTATTTCTTTGAAATGCTTTTCAAAAGTTTAAACTTGTAAAAATGGAACATACAATTTATGATATATCATAGGTACCAGACTACCAATGGACAATTTCTATCAGCTTCATTTGAATCGTTATAAATGTTTTTAAATGATTTTGTTATGATCAAATATTTTTTCCATACTAGAGGTTGTTCATTTTTTTTAATTTTTTAAAGAGAGTACAAAATTACAAGTGGTATACAGAATTTTGCTTCACAAAGTAATGTCAATTTCAAGTATTTGTTGTAATGAATAGTGTTGTCTTCCAACCAGTTATGCACATTACCAGATATATGTATGCAAAATTGGAAGACAGAAAAAAAGAAATAAATGTGTAAGAAATTAAGAAGGGAAAAAGTACAATCAATTGAGAAAAGGAGACGAAACATTAAGCATTAACTGCTTCTTTCCACATGCACAGTACAATTGTCCAAACCAGCCCGCTCACATACATAGATAAAACTCTTTCCCTCACTCCCTGTCCTGTCCTACTCAACTCAGTAACTCTTTCCTTTTGAATAAGTTCATTCCCTTTTCCCATACTAGAGTTTTAATGGTAGTGTGTCTTCTGGTCCATTTAAGTTCACATAACCTAATGGTTCAAGAACACTTTTAGATTGGTGTAGAGAAAATTATTTAAGGCTATGTGAGAAAATATAATGAGAGGCTTCCAGTTTCACGTCTGATATTGTCTTCACAACACTATTTATTTTTTTCTTTTTTAGTTTGTGTAGAGTGTCACTATGCATACCAGTCTCACCAGTCTTGCAGTGATCCTCCTCCTTTCAGCCTCCCCAGCATTGGGATTACAAATGCACTCCACCACGCCCGGACTCAGTCGCCAGCTCAGTGTGCCCTGGAGATGGGGTACCGTGGCAGGTGGTGTGAAGGAATCAAACCTCGGTCCCTGTGCTTGGCTAAGTAGGCGCTTAGTCCACAGAACTATCTCGCCGGCTCCACTCGTTACCTTTTGTAAAAAAATCCCAATACTAGACTCGGCTTTTTGGTGAACGTGGTCCTTTGGAAATCTCAAATGAGTGGAACTACTGAAAGGAATTATGTTGCTTTGGGCTGGCCAAATAGCTCAGTGGATTAAAGCATGTGCAAGCAGGAGCAGAGCCAGGGGGGTTGAGCCTCAGGCCTGCTGTGCTTGTTGAGACAGCATGATGGAGCTGTTGGGAGGCTATAAACAGGCGGATCACTACAAGCCCAGTCTAGTAGTGAGATCCTGAACAGCCTACAGCTGCAGACCCTTACCTAAAATAAAAAAATAAAAAAGAATTACGCTGCTCTATAAATCTCAAGTATTTGAATTCAATATTTTATGTATATTTGTGTGCAATAAAAACTTCTGAAGGAGTTGTACAAATTAAAACAGTGGTGAATTATAAAATTATAGTCTTTTAGTAATTATTGCTTCCTTTTACTCTTTTTTTTCTGTATTTTAGGGAAGGGTCTACAGGGAGTTCAGGATCTCACTACTAGATCAGACTCATAGTGATTCACCTGTTTACAGCCTCCCAAGAGCTGGGATTACAGGCTCAATTGCCTTCTCAGCGTGTCCCAGGAGCGGGGCCAGCACAGCAGTCCAGGGGTTGGAACCCCAGGCCCCTCCACCTGCTTGCAGTCACTTTAATATGCTGAGCTACTGGCCCTTCCTTTATGCACAGCTTCTCAAAATGTTTCTTCACATTTGCAAAAACAGCTAACAAGTACTTTCTACGTGATTCTGTATGTAGAATCCTCCACAACTCTACCCCAGCACATTGTTGAGACGTCATCTTACTACACCCAGGATCCCTGGAGGTTACATAATCCTAATCTCTTCCTCTGCTTCTGACTGCTATGCAGAGAAACAATTGATCTCTCTGTGGTCATTCCACTTAAAATCACAGCATCAGCAAAACCACGCAAAATGCTTCCGTGTCTCCTTGTCTCCTGACTAACACAGACGCCCATACTCCCAGACCCCAGCTCCTTCCCACCACCTGACCCGATAGGAGTTCAGGTCCCATTTCTGGCTCTGGGCGGTTCTTTTAGGTTGTGAATGGCTTGCATGTCCTGGAATAGTTTTCAAGCTCTTTAACTTTTTAAAATTAGTACTTGGGAGATTGGGGACATAGCTCAACAGTCTAAGTCCCTACCTCACATGGGCAAGGACCTGGGTTCGATCCCCGGGACTACATGCCACGTCGGCCCTATTCTGAGCTGGCCACCGAAACTGGGAGTGGTGGTACATGCCTCTAATCCCAGCCCTGGGGTGGCTGAGACAGGAGGATCACTGTGAATCTGAGCTGTGTAGCAAGATCCTGTACTAAATAAATAGGGATTCTTAAAAATAAAAACATAAAATGCGTAAATGTTTATTAGTATGTAACAAGCACAGTCATCATGGACAGTTGATGTATAGATACATCACAGCTTAATCCTTTTATTTACTATGTATTTATTTATTTTTGCAGTACCGGGGATTGAACTCATGACCAGGCAGGTCCTTATGCTGCTGAGCTGTATCCCCTGGCCCTTACAGCTTAATCCTTTCCACTTCAATTCGTATTCCCTTCCCTCCTACCTGCTCCATCTCCCACGGTTTCCCATCTTCACAAACTCTCCAGCCCTGTTCGTATCATTTCTCTTTTTTATTTTGCTCTTTTCAATTTTTGAAAAACAGAATATAAATAGAAAAAAGAAAACGCAAACATTAGAAACAATACCAAATTTCACTAAAACAAAATAATGGGACTTCAACAATGGTTGCGATGTTGCAAAATGTTGTCTTCAAGTTACTTATTTAGATTATCAGATATAAGCATGTAATATTGATTTAAGAAGTTGTAAGAAATTAAAATGGAGACAAAAAATTAAGCATTAACTGCTTCTGTCAATAGATCAGCAGAAATCAGTACAATTACCCAAGCTATCCTGTATATTTTGCTCTTTAAATTATTTATTATTATTATTATTATTATTATTATTCTTTTGTATTTTAGGGAAGGGTCAACAGGATCACAAGAGGATCAAGTACTTGATTGGACTCATAATGATCCCCCTGTTTACAGCCTCTCAAAAGCTGGGATTACAGGTGCGTGCTACCATGCCCAGTCTCAATTACCATCTCAGCATTCCCTGGGAGTGGGACAAGCTCAGCCCTCAGGGGATTATACCTGCAGCCCCTAAGCTGCTAAGATACTTGGCTGGCCATGTGAAAAATGTTATTGATTTGCATATTTATTTATTTATTTTTGTGTGCCAGGGATTGAACTCAAGACCTTGTGCTTTCCAGGCAAGCACTTATTCCACTGAGCTATCTCCTTAGCCCCTATGATTCTTGCTACAGGCTGGGGAGAATAAGGGGTAGGGATAGGAAGAGGCTGATTATTAAAGGCCAAGTTGGAGTTAGATGAAGGCATAACTCTCTGCTGTGGTACTGCATAGGCCATGACCGATCCAACAATGACATCCATGTACATCTCAGTGAGAAGGAAGGATTTCACTCTTCCTCATAAACAGAAGATAAAACTTTGAGGATAGGTTTGTCTTGAATATATACATGTATGAAAACACCACAGTGCCCTATTAATATGTACAATTGTATTTTATGTATCTTAAGAAAATTTAAAAACAAAAAAAGAGAAATCACCGATGAATATTGAGCTTTTAGAATGCATTTTTCTGAAAGAAACATAATACAGATGGTGATGAGTTCATTAGTACAGAATCATGCATTTTTATGGAAATGGCTCTTGTTAAATTCAGGACACTGACTCACAGCTAGACTTGGACGGAGGCCCTTGTATGTGCTATGCTGTATAAGGTAAATTAACATTCATGAAACTATCCTAAAAATGTGAAATGGTAACTCTGATGAATTCCTTGGGGTGGCAGGCCCCAGGCACTTTCACAGGGTGTACAGGACACATCTGGTTCAGAAGGTCTGAGATTCATCCATGTAGAGCTTGCCATGGATTAGAGACCTAAGGATGAATTAAATGTGGGCAGAGGGGATGAAGGCTGAACAGAGAAAAGCAACAAGAGAATAGAACTCAAAAGTTTAGCAGTCAGTTTGCTTGGGAAAAAGAAGAGAGAGAAAGAGAGAGAGACTGAGACCCAGAGAAGTGCTGGGTTTATTATTATTATTATATTTTTATTTATTTATTTTATTTTATTGCAGAACTAGGGATTGAACTCAGGCCCTTGCATTTGCCAGGGAAGCACTTATTCCACTGAGCCATCTCCCTGGCCTTGGGATTATTATAATCTGGAGTCTTGAGGCTGTTTGGAAGCACAGCTGTTCCTTGCTTGGGAAACCTCAGCGTTTTCTTCAACTAATTAGATATGCCCCACCCATGTCATGGAGAAATGCCCACTTGCCTCAAATTCTACTGATTTAAATGTTCAAACCACCGTAACTTAACTCCAGGCCAACCAACACCTAGGACCAAAACCTGGGCATAGTCAGGTCGGTGCATACAGTTAACCATCATGAGACTTTAGAAAGTAAAGCAATCATGATGGGTGGGAAAGCTACATTGGAATCTACAAGGTGACACACACGAATGAGAATATTGAATCTTAGGGGAGGGAGACCATTGAGCAATGTGACTTGGGAGGCTGTACATAAAGGGTGTGCACTCTATGTAAAAACAGAGCTTTTCTTTCTTTTTTTTTTTGCAGAACCAGGGTTTGAACTGAGACCCTTGCAATTGCCGGGGATGCGCTTATTCTATTGAGCCATCTCCCAGGCCCCTAAAAAGAGAGCTTTAAAAGGATGCAGATGCAGATAGCTGGAGGGTGTGCATGGAGAGCATATGTGAAGTTAACCCAAGCTAAGGTCAGTTGGTCTCAGGATGGAAAACTGGAAAGCCCTACAAAGTCATAGTTCGGTTAAGAACTTCGGGGTTGTGTTATAACAATGAGAACATTTTCCCTTTTCTATGTGTAGGAAAAATGACATTATCAGAGCCAGACGGATGTGAACGTTTATATAATGCATAAAATTATACAATGTATAATTAGATAAATGGGAGTGGTTTAAATATAATTAATTGATACCACAAAACTGCAACTCAAAGTGGTGAGAGTTCCCTGTATTATTCGCTATCCATTCAAAGCAAATTTTTGAAATATGTTGTAGTCCATGGAGGAATCCATTTCAAAACCAAGGAATTTTACAAGCAACATTTTGCAAGCAAAATGTGTACATTTTCTTTCAATCCCCAAGTACTTTATTTCACATAAGCATAAGGTTTTGCCTACTTCATAAAAATTCTATAACGAGTTAAATATGTGCTCCATGGCCCTGCCAAGCTACTAACCTGCAAAGGCAGCTCATCAGAGAGAAAGCGCCATTGTGCTGTAGAGGAGACCAAGATGTGTGTGTGTGTGTGTGTGTGTGTGTGTGTGTTTGTGTGTGTAAATACAATCAACTGATGTTTAAAATGTCATAGATTTATTTGATGAAACTGAATTAGATGTACAGTAGAAAAGCTTCCTCAGAATAGCTGATAAATTTTGCTTGTTAGTAAATTCTGCTTGGCAGAGTTTTGAAGTTTATAACCTGAAGGACTGATATGTGAAATGTCTCATTTTACTCTGCTTTTTCATTCATGGTCAAAATTGAACTGAGTCCTAAGCACAGCAACACGTAAATGCAGCCCACAGAGGCAAAAGTTCAGTTATGCAGAACATAAAATATCCATTCTCCTTCCTGCTCCTCAGGGAAACATCATCATTAGCTGGTTTCTTAAAGAAAATATTCTGCTCATAGTTTCCAAGTTTTATGTCTTATTGTGTATATCCACATATGACTAAAACACTTTATTCAATTCCGCTTGTGTCTACACTTTGTATAAATAGAATCCTATTAAATATATGCTTTGCACTCACTCTTTTTATTAAAGTTTTTTGAGATTTCTCTATGTTGACACGTGCAGCTCTTTAGTTTTCATTTATATGAAAATAACACCGTTTATCCACTCATTGTTGGTGACTATCTGGGCTGTTTCTTACATTTTTTATCTTTAAAAAATAATGCTATTGGGCCAGGGAGATAGCGCAGTAGAATAAATGCTTGCCTGGCAAGTGCAGGGTCCTGAGTTTAATCCCCAGTACTGCAAAATAAATAAATAAATAAATAATAATAATGATAATGATAATAATGCTATTAAAATGTGCTGGCATCTTTGATGAACATCCAGAGCAATTATTTCAGAAATAAAATTTATTATACATTACATACTGTTAAAAATTTATTTGGTTATTTTAGAAATTCAAACCTATTCTTCCAAATGTTACTAATTATTTATGGACCATCCAATAATATCTTGTAAGTGCAGATTCTCTCTCACCAGGCTTCAGATATTCAGATGCATATAAAATGATAACTGGTCAAAGTTTTAATCTGCATTTCTCTTAATAAATATGACAGTGAGTATCTTGTCATATACCTACTGGCAAGGTGTGCCTTCCCCTGTCTAGGAAATATCTGCACATGTATTAAAAATTACATAGAAAAAACAAATCTCTTCATTGGGTTGAATTTTCCTTAGTGAACTATGAACATTATTTATTCAACTTTAAAAATAATTGTTTTGTTGGCCATAAGTATAGCAGATATTATTTCCCTTGTGATTCAATTCACCTATCAGAAAAGCGAAGGTGAAAGAATTTTGACAAAAGCATATCACCACACAACTCACATCTACTTTCTTCACTCCCTCCTTCTCCCTCACTTCTTCTGTTTCCTTCCTTCCTTCCTTCTCTCTCTCCCTCCCTCCTCCTTCCCTTCCTCCCTTCCTTCCTTCCCTCCCTCCTCCTTCCCTTCCTCCTTCCTTCCCTCTTTCCTCCTTCCCTCCCTCCCTCCTTCCCTCCCTCCTTCCTTCCTTCTTTCCTTTCTTCCTTGCTTGCCTGCCTTCTTTCCATTTTTCTGGTAGAAATTGCTAAGTAGCTTTCTGCTCAAAAGCAATGAGGCCAATACTGTCCTTTGATTTCCTATAGAAATGAGTAATATATGCTACTGTGATATGAAATTGCACTTTTCAAATACTATATTCTGTGCTTTGATGCATTTTTATTGTTTCTCTTTAGAAAGCTGATGCCTACAGTATCGTATCTTAAAGCACTGCACTACTATTTTCTGTCCAGTTTTTTGCCCCATGCTAGGTTTACATGGTGCTAAAAGGATACTGATTTCATTTATAAGGAGGCACTCCTATCACTAGAGTTCTAACTCATGAATATTCTGGGGAACTAGCCATAGTGAGCGGGCACTTGCTCTTACCAATAGACTATGAGATTATGGAACAATGTTAAACATTAAAGTAAAACATATTCATTTACCTTTGCTGTCTGAAATATAGCACTGGGTAGTTCAGAGTTCCGGGGTTCTCTGATGAGACACAGGGGCTCTATCACTAAACATCTCAACCTCAGGATATACACTTTAGGGAAAACTACCACTAGTCTCCTATTCTTGCCTGTTCTCATTATTTCAGTTGGAATCAATGAGTAATATGCTTGAAGAAATTTAATGTTGACCACCTTTTCTTTGTACGCATGTTATTTCATATGCAATTTCATGGTGCAATAACGACCTTACAAAGTCTTGAGTGAGCGAGCACATATCAGTGCAACAATGTGGGAACAACATAGACCCGAGGTGGAATTCTGATTCAGAGTGGAGGGGTGTTGGGCAGGTCTTTGAATCAGGGAAGTCAGCAATGGAAAAGTGACAAATGAGAACAAGGAAAGAATTTGGATTGGGACTGCCAACCAGCATGAGAAGCTTCTCCAGGAGAATCCTCAGGGCACCATCTTCCAGCTCTGCGTTCGTGCTGCTAGCAACAGCTGCCAGGGGCACCTTCCACACCGAGAACTACCTTGAATCAGTTCAGCTAACCCACCACACTCCTCCTGTGTAGCCACAGTTACAAGGTTTTGCTATCAGTCCTCATCCTTGTCATTCTGAACTGTCAAGAGTACCACTTACGGGGTGGCTTCCACTGCCTCTGTGGGTCAGTTCCTTCTTTTTAAAGTCTTCCATTTTCCCCCCCTTCCCCAGTTATCTCTTTGCTACTCCTTTGTGGATATTTCCCTACAGATGTCTTCTAGCACATTGTACCGAGGAGAGAATGCTATATCTGTACATGCATGTTTTTCCTTTTAGCCAAGTAGGGAGACACTGACATCACTATGGCTTGTGTCCTTCAGCCTCTACGTTGAGCAGCTAAGCAAGTTAGAAAAGCCCTCACCTCTCACTGTGCTCGTGTGTGGCACTTGCGGACAGAACCTGCCCAGGGCTTATTGTATCACAGCCCCCTAACTCCTCCTTATGTATGCATCGACTTAGCACATGTATGAACTTAAGCCTGAGAATACACCTAGCGCTAGGGAATGTTCTAGAGGTGGAAGACCTTCAGCATGCACACGAGAGGAGACATGGAGATGTGGATGAGTAAATGTGAGCATAACATCTCAGCAATTATCATTTGCCCAGATTAAGACGTGAAGGACGGCAGGTAAGGAGATGAAAAATGAGTCAAGATGTGCTGTATACATCCATCAGCTCCACACAAAGAAGGTGACCGCTATGTACTCAAAACATGGACAGATGACGCAAATTATCAAAAAAAAATTAAATACAAAGTGCACACAGAAACACAATAATTCAATTTTATCCAGCTCTTCTGGGCACCAGTTCAACTAAATATTTCCACTGGAATCCTCTGCCTAAAACTGTGGCTCTATCACTTATTCCAGGAGATGGCTCACATGCATAGGTGGGACAGAGTAAAATTCAAGCCCTATAACCGCACATTACCAAACTTTGGTCTGAAACAATTCTCCTGTCTTCTAGAAAGAATCATAACTCTCCACAATGGAAGTCACCTCTCCCTTTCCTCTGCCTCTTCCTTCCTGTTGGTGCCTCCCCACTCCCAGTACATAACCACATAACACAGGAAGTGTCCTGTTCCCGGAACAGGAAGTAGACACTTAGTAGACACTTCTTGTCTACTCTTTCTCTCCACCCAGCCGGATTTCCAAGTGGCTTGCTGCGGTAAAGTGTTTCACACTTAGTAAAGAAATTTTCTCGGGGGAATGATTTTCATTTCTATTGTCTTAATAGTAATTTTTGTAAAACAAAGCACAGCAAAACAATTCTATCCATCATTTGCAATTTTTTAAAATAATTTTATTGAGAGATAAATAGTAATGAGACAGTTTCAAAACCGATCAGGACAGTTTCAATAATAAATGTATTACATATTGTTGTCTTAGTGGTTGTACAAGATGCAGACATGATATCCTGTCCCCAAACAATATTACAATAAATCTTTCCATTCATTCAATGAAGAGAATGTAACTGCATATCTATCCGACCTATTTTGAGTATGCAGATACAAAATAGTCCTTCATTTGTATCTCCTTTTTTTGTTGAGTTTTGTCAGAGAAGGGTATTCGATTGTCATTTAAATATTGTAGTGTGTGAATTCAGCAAAATATTCCAATTTAGTTCAGTAGTCCATAATAGTAGTGGGTTATCCGTAGGACTGGCAATGTCAGAAGTTGTTGACTTGAGTCTTTTACAGTTCAGCATAATAATATAGCTTTACTTTTTAATACTTCATTTTTATACTATTCTGAATGGTTAAGACCAAGATAAAGCAAGACTTATATAACAAGAAATGTAACTTTTGTATCTAAGGTCAGTCAAGTCCCCTCAGAATTTACCCTGAAACCTTGTACTGCAGTTTGTAGATTCTTTGTCAGTGTCAGCCATGTGGCTGAGTCACTCCCATTGCTTGACCAATTTGCTGTTTGTGAAAGCCTGAGAGAATGTTTTCTCTCCATGTGACTCTCTTTAGGCACACTGTACATCATCGATCACATTCCTCTGTGGCCTCACAATCTCCTTGATCAGGAAATTTGGGACACAACTGAGATACAGGATGGTAGATCAGTGAAGACTCAGGACATAGGAGAACTTATACTGCAATTTTTTAAGAGTCAGCAGATCTTAGAGCTTCTGCAGCTCCAATAGTTTATTTTGCAAACAGATGCAAAGATCAGAGGTTATTTGCTTGTGGGCAAACCAGACATAAACACCAGCTGTAGGTGAGGTACAGTACGGAAGTGAGATTTATTTCCAGGAGTATGATTAATGCCACTTAGGTGAAATCCATGAAGGACCAAAATAAAATGACATAAATGAAAGTGTTTGCAGAATTGTTTTTATTTCTTTATTAATTTTATTGAGAAACAAATAGCAATGAAACAGTTCCAAAGCCAATTAGTAGGGCAGTTTCAATAGTTAATACATTGCATATTATTGTCTTCGAAGTGGTTATTCATAGTACAAGATGCAGACATGATGTCCTGTCCAAACACTATTAGTACAAATCTTTATTTTCACTGAATTAAGAAAAAGTAGCTGTATATCTATTCTATTTTGTATATACAGATACAAAATGGTCCCTCTCTTGTATCCCCTTTTTTTGTTTAGTTTTGTCAGAGATGGGTATTCCATTGCCATTTAAATATTGTAGGTGAGTGAATTCAGCAAAATAATTCAATATAGTCCGGTAGTCCGTAATAGTAGTGGGTTATCCATAGGACTGACTCCAATATTTACTGACATACATCAGTTCTACAAAATAAAATATGCTACTTATACCTGTAAAATGTGTTGTGACTGATTCAGTGCATTGTAACATAGATGCTAAGAAAATAAGAGCTATTACTTCACTCTTGAATAACAAACCTTTGCAACTGTCCTTGCAGAGTTCCTGGTTTTATGTCTTTAAAAACATTCCTTGAAGTTACAGGATATTTGATTCTTAAGAAAATGACAAAAGCCAGTCAGCTCTTGCCAACATGAATGCAGTAGCCCCTAAACTAGAGGACCTGTCTTCAAAATACCTTCTTCCAAAGAAAAAAGCTGTTGCTGTTCCATTAAGCAGTGGTTCTCTTTTTCTATATCAGCAGTCACATGAGACCATCACATGCTGACTTGTAACTCCCAGTCTTGATTCTTGAAATGACATTTTATCTCCAACACTTGGTATGCTGCTTTCCAAATCAGCAGTTTATCTTAGCTGCTCCTTCAAACAACATTCCAGAATGCTACAATGATGAACGACCTTCTATTTTACACTTTCCAGCCAATTGGCTGAAACGTATATCGAAAAAAGAAAAAAAATACCCCTTTCTGAAGAAGGAATCCTTAGTTTTAATTTACTCATTTAGAAATGTTATAAGCTATGAGTTTTAAACCACATGACCTTATAATTGAAGCTAAGAATGCAACAGAATGCTTTGAGGGGGGAAAAACGTCAGATGGAGTGTGATGTTTAAGTTCAGGGATCCTTCTGTCACTTCAGATTTGGAAAAAATGGTAATTTTGGAGTCCCTTGTAGCTACAGGCAGTAAGAAGCTTTCAGCTTGATCCTCCAACATGAAGCTTTGTGTGGGTGGCCTGCAGCCCATTAGCTCTGAAATTTAACATCTACACTGGACTTGTAACTGAAAAGAAGGTAATTATTTGGTTAACAGGAAAAATAGAATTTGAACCACATTACTGAAGTGATTGCTCTGTTTGAACCTTGACTGGCATGTAAGCGCAGAAAGATCAAATGACAGCTCCCCTCCGGGTTGCTGCTGAGACAGGTCACTTAAAACAGTGCCAGCAGGGACTGGGTCTTAGCTGAAGTCCCCAAGTGGCCGCTTCACTTTGCTCTGATATGCAAGCACAGAAAAGATCTTCAATTTCCCATAGTTTTGAGAACACCCATTAGCGACAGCAATGTTTAACATCCTGGGAAATATAATGGTTTACACATGCATGCCTATACGTGTAGCTGGAAAAGAGCGCAACTAGTTTTTATAATAAATTATAAAACCCTTGAGGTACAGATTGAACTCAGGCCCCTTGCGCTTGCCAGAGAAGTGCTTATTCCACTGGGCCATCTTCCCGGCCCCTGTTGACTGAATTTTAAAGGGAATTTCAGATATCAAGGGGTGCAAGCGTGAGCTAATGTCCCATTCCCCCTGTCTAATTCTTTGGAATTTGATTATGAATATTAATCCTTGAGTGGGTTATATGTAACACAATACAAAAACTATTTGTGCTTCTGGGGACGACCATAGGTTCATACTTTTAGAAAAGAAATGTGACACTAGGACTTCCACTATCACACAGCTATTCTTGGGTTTATTATTGTATCCTTACTTTCCTCTGCCCTCATTCTATTTTTCCTAGACCATTATGAATATTTCTGCAAATTACACTAATTGTTTTAGAGTGAAGTGAGCCAGCTAATCCTAATTGAATCAAAGAGTTAAAACCAACAATAAAAATAACCGCAGACACAACCTTTGGAGAGCTAGATAAGATTTGTTTATCTAGTTTCTCCTGTCCTTTTCAACCTGTGACTTATTCCACACGAAATGCATCGCTGGCACTCTTGGGAAAGAAACTTTTCAGATACGCCAAAATTAGGAGTGCAAAAGTTGTGTAAAATGTAGCACTGATCTCATTTAACGGTTTCCTTGATTCTCAAAGGACTCTAGCCCACCTAAAAGGGCTGGAAAACAGATCCACCTGCGTGATCGATGCTTATGTACATTTGTATAATAATTAATATTGTTACATTGTATTACTTAGTGTAGAGATACTGACTGTTCTGCTTGGTGATAAAACAATAACAGCAAAGTGCTATTTTGTTCTGCTTTATTTTCCCAACCATGTAGTCATAATGTACAGATCTCTAATCACCATAACAATATATCTTTCAAATTTTACAGACATTACAAGATGAGTAAGTTGTGTCGGGTCATGGCAATTTAAAAATTATAGGTGTATAATCTCCAAAGTAAACATAGGCTCTAATCAGTAATGAAAAATAACAGGTTGCAGAATTCCCCATAATTTTGGTTAAGTGATTCCAAACACTATACCCCAGCACAGCATCGCTTCACGGTGGCTGTGGGCAGTAACTGCCTGCTGTGATTATCGATGCTGTTAGTGGTCGCGGCATTAATGTATGCTGTATCGTGTAGTGTGTTTGCAATGAATAAGATACACGTTTCATCATTTCGGGGATTGAACCCAGGGGCACACTGCTAGGCAAGTGCTCTATCACTGAACGGCACCCTCAGAGCTTCCTACTTTTTATTTTGAGACGAGGTCTCACTGCTCTCCTCGGGCCTGCAGGCTGGGCTCAGTGTTGCTGTGCTCCTGCCCCAGTGTCCTGAGTAGCTGGGAGCCAGGCACAGCCCCTTGTGCACAGCTATTAAATCTTAATCTTCTTCTTCTCCTTCTCCCTCTTCTTTCTTCTTCTTCTTCCTCTTCCTCCTCCTCTTCCTCCTCTTCTTTCTTCTTCTTCTTTCTTCTTCTTCCTCCTCCTCTTCCTCTTCCTCCTCCTCCTCTTTCTTCTTCTTCTTCTCCTTCTTTCTTCTTCCTCTTCTTCTTCGTCTTCTTCTTCTCCTCCTCCTCGTCCTCCTCCTCTGTCTTCTCTTTTATTCCTCTTCTCCCTTCTCCTCCTCCTCTTCCTTTTCCTTTATTTTCTCCTCCTCTTCTTCATCTTTCTCCTCTTCCTCCTCCTTTTTCTTTTCTCTTTTTCCTCTTCTTCTTCTTTCTCTTCTCCTCCTTTTCTTTCGAGACAGGACTTTGCTTTGTAGTTCAGGCTGGGCTTGAACTCACGATGCAGACCCCACTGACCTGGAACTCGCTGCAATCCTACTGCCTCACCTTTCCAAGTGCTCTAAAACACTTCCTAAAAAATGTTAAAGTCATCTTATTTTATCACCAAATATTCTTATTGACATTATTGTAATTTCATTTTCTTTTTTTTTTTTGGC
This sequence comes from Ctenomys sociabilis, assembly GCA_004027165.1. NCBI lineage: Eukaryota > Metazoa > Chordata > Mammalia > Rodentia > Ctenomyidae > Ctenomys > Ctenomys sociabilis. The sequence continues at coordinate 17,975 of PVKA01002308.1, read as the reverse complement.
ACAGGGTCTTGTTACACAGCTCAGACTCATAGTAATCCTCCTGTTTCAGCCTCTCCAGTGCTGGGATTATAGACACACGTAACCACACCTGATTTCCGTGGCTGGCTCAGTGCAGCAGGGCAATACTGAGGATGCAATGTGGGTCCTTGTGCTTGCCAGGCAGGCGCTAAGATGGCCGAGCTATCTCTCTGACCCATAATCTTCTTTTTTCAAATGAGGCATAGCAGGTCAGAAAATGTTATGTTTTGAAGTTGTCACTTACAAACTTAGCTACATTTTGCTTATTTAGCCTAACTTCCCTTCAGACAACAGGGGTGTAGGTAATCCCAGGTTCATTGTGTGGTGTGTTCTAGCTGCAGGAAAGAAGTTTATGGATCAGAGGCAAAGGCCCCATGAGGAAATCTTTCATGAAAGAGAAAAATAAAGAACAAAAGGAACTGCCCTTAGAAGAGCTTCTGGGTTGAGCACATTGGGTTAATGCTTAAAAAGCAACTGTTCCCTTAATACTGATGGTGAGCACACTGGCCAGCCCTGTTTGGGTTGTACTGTGAAGCACTCCTCCCTGGGGCTGTTTAGTGGAAATTCCTGCACTGGATTTATCAAGATGTAGTCACATTTTGAGCTGTGGCAAGGACTACCGAGGAAATAATTATTAAATGAGATTGGCTCTTGTCATCTGATCCAGATGTACTGCTCCGTGGTATATTCATGAATGGAGTAAAGCCAGCATAAAATAGAGATTTCTGCAAGCCCATGTTTACCGCAACACGATTCACCATAAGTTATGGAAAGGGCCAAGGAGCCCAAGAACAGAGTTTGATTCAGCCATAAAGGACAAAGTTATGTCACATGCAGGAAAATCAATCAGTTTATCTTATTCATAAGAGTCTCCAGTTATGACCTCGTACTGCTACAGGCATCGTGTCCACCCACCCCAAACTTCTGGAGCTTACCCAGTGTCCTAGCAGAGAGCTTTCTCTTTTCTTTTCTTTCTTTCTTTTTTTTTTTTTTTTTTGGCGGAACTAGGGATTGAACTCAGTGCTTGTCGGAGAAGCGCTTATTCCACTGAGCCATCTCCCCAGCCCCAGAGAGCTTTCTAATACATATATATTTACTAATTACCCACTCTGGAGTATTGTATTGTAACAATAGAAAGTGAACTGATGCATGCAATATTGAGAAGGTGCTCATCTTCCAGCCAGCCGTTCTAAGGATGAAGAGTTAATGGCAACTTAGCATACAGTGGCAGCAATTGCATGGGATTCGTGGACTTGCGAGCGTTAAGTAGGGGTAGATGCAGTGAGACTAGAAGACAGCATTTTCTGAGAGTCATCTTCCACAGGTATTCCTAGCTCATGCAGTTGTTTCTTTCCTTCTCACAATATCTGTTATACCTGTCAGATTTTAGTTACTCTTTCAGGATCTTGCACTAGTGAAACAGTATGAAACTGGCCCATGTGGGTCTGATTTATTACATGTAGGAGCATGGTCTCTAGTTGCATCTATTTACCTATAAAAGCCATGAGTTTATCCTTTCTATATAGCTGAGTATGGTATAAAGATACCATATATCTGTTTTACACATTCCTCAATTGAGGGGCATCTGGGTTGTTTCCAAGATCTAGGCTTGACAAATTTGCTGCTATACACATGGGTGCACATATATCGCTATGGTATGTTTTTAGTTCTTCTGGAAAAATACACAGGAGGAGAATAGCTGGGTTGAATGGAAACTCGAGCCCTAACTTTTTAAGGAGCAGTTCCGTTTCATTTCCAGGTGCCACTGAAGTGTTCACTGGGATATTTAAGTAAAGCCAGAACATAACAGCCAGAAGGTCAGGAATGACGCACTTGCAGATGGCATTTGCAGTCCTGGGCTTGGAGTATACAAGCTGGGGAGTGACTACAGAATAGGAACGGCCTCTGGCTCTCTAGAGATCAAAATGAGCTCTGGGACTCTCCATCCTCCAGAAAGTCCCTGTTAGTGAGCTGGACACTAGGAAAATGGTGGGCCTTGCTTAACTCTGGGTGGGCCAGGGTGTCTAATTCCCTGTCTCAGCCTCACTGTCATGAGTTCCTCTCTCTGTAGTTCCTCCCTGTCCCTGTAGGCACCTGGATTCCAAGCTCTGCCTGTGGTCACCATCACCTAACTGCTCCTGATGTATCAGCTAGCATATTTCGTTTGTTTCGACTTCTACTGCCACAGGCTTCAGTCCACTGATACTTGCCTTACACTCTTGGTTGGGGAATTTCTTTGTCATTTTTCCTCATAGGCTTCATTCATCTTCTGACATGAGCTGGACCTGATTCCCAGCCCTGTCAAAACATTCCTTCTGTGCCCCCGCACCAATTGATCTTAGTGTCATCTTTATTTGAGGCTTTTATTACAAAGGTTGCCATGCCCGCCTCCTACGCCTGCTGCTATGTGGAACTGTGACTGAGAACGGGAAGGCTTCTGTGGTTCTGCGCCCTTCAGAGCGGTTCATGTAAGGCTCTGCTGAGGACAGATGGCCCGGCTTGCTCACTTTGCTATAACTGCTGGAGGTATTAGGGTTCTGTGACATGGAGTTGTGCTTCCTGCCACACAAGATATAGGACTTTCAGCCAAGCATATGGTTTGGAGTGACTCCCCATTCCTTATTTGTGCACAGAAGAATTAAAATTACACTAGTGGGTCTTAAATCTCTCATCACACCAAAGCCCCAGGAGGATACACGTGGGCTTCTTCACTTATTCATTTTTTTAAATATAGATCCCTCAGCTAACTGTTGGAATCAGAATATCCAGCATAAGGATTAGGATAGGAATCCAGAGCTTTAGATAGCACTGGTAGAAGTCCAATGTGGGGTGACTGTTATCTCTGTGCTTTACTTTAGGTTTTCCTGAAATAACTGAAAAATCACTAATGTGAATGGCTGGTATTTTGGTGCTTCGAGATTTTCCTTGCATGACTTAAACATTACCAACCAACTCCTACACTATCCTTTTTTTATGTTGCAATGTGCTCTTTTTTGGAAGACAAACATGAGTAATGTGAAGTGATTCATTTTGTCTCTGACAAACAAAAGATATATAGTTATCCTAGTGTGTATATCCTAGCAATTTTTATGCTAAAGTTTTTAAATGCAATAGCTTTTTTCCTCCTCCCAAGAGATAGCTGAACTGGCAGACCCTCTTCTTTTAAATAGAAAAACACCAACATTTGCACCCACAGCCTTAAAGGGGAATAAAAACCCTGCAGTGATTAAAATAAATAATTGCTATTACAAAGAATATGTACAATGTGGAAAAGATGACCTGATTTAATATTAAACACTGGCATTCCTTTCACTTAACAAGCATATGGGGCAAAGTACTCTTGGCTATTTCCTTTGTTATACTGGGGTAACATGAGTACAGAAAAGAGAAATCAAGAAATATTCTCTTGGCTAAAAATTAATAAGTGCACACATATTTATCACGGGGTATATTGCCAATTAAAGATATCTGAGACTTCTCTGGAAATGTGGACTGTTCGTGGTAGGGCCACCCTTCGGAGTCTGCGGTCGTGCTAGGATTTTGATGTTTCTCTCCGGTTGCCCAGGCGCCTCCAGTGACTTGGATTAAGTTTTGTGTCTGTGTTCCCATGGCTAAAGCCGAATTTGATTGACAAAGACTTGCAGGGAAGCTGCCATAAATGCCCAGGAATTTGGCAAACCCAGAAAGAACAGCCAGCCTCTATCCAGAGAGATAAACAGATTCGGGACATCCCAGCAGCCCCGGCAGAACGGCACCAAGTAGCAAGGTCACGGCTACCTTCGAAGAGAAGCCCCCTTCAGAGGCAGGAGCAAGTCCCTGCTAACCTCTGTGGCACTGGAGAACATCCTGACCATCTTCATCCCTAAACAGTGGCTTTTGCCTGAACCTCATCTCTTCATTTTCAAAGTTAAAATTCGAAAGCCAGAACAACATGAAGAAAATTAGAAGACAAAGACCAGTGAAATACTTTAAAATCAGAGTCATAGGGCTAGCCAGATAAATAGCTCGGCAGATTAAAGTGCCTGCAAGCAGGCGCTGGGGCCAGGGGCTTTGATCCCTGGGCCTGCTATGCTGGCCCTGACTCCGGGGTGCACTGAGCTAGCCATTGAGACTGGGTGTGGTGGTGCACATCTGTAATCCTAGCCCTTGGGAGGCTGTCAACAGGCGAATCACTAGAAGTCCGATCTAGTAGTGAGACCCCGAACACCCTGTAGACCCTTCCCTAAAATAGAGAAAAAAAAGGAATTTTCCTTACAAAATATGCATCTGTCTAATAACAACTTACATGAATACATTTTGTAACAGGAATACATGACAGGGGCCGGGGAGATAGCTCAGTGGGCTAAAGCACCTGCCTAGGCAAGCTTAGGCAAGCCCGGGAAGCACGCTTTGATTCTTGGCACCACATTCTGTGCCGGCCCCACCCCTAGGGCAGGCTGAGCCCTAGTGCATAGTGGTGCACATCTGTCATCCCAGTGCTGGGGAGGCTGAAAGCAGAACCGCTGTGAGGCTAAGCTGTGTAGTGAGGCTGCACAACAACCATATATATGAATATATATAGAGAGACAACTATACCCCCTTTATACTGAGCAATTTTTCCTTCCTTGAACCCACGCTCCTTATGAGTTCAAACTGAACTCGTACATTGTAGGAAATGAGATTGGTAAAATACATTCAACTTGATGGATTGCAGTGCTTACTGAGTAATGTCAACAATAAGAAGTGAAAATTTGTCTCCTCAGAGGGGCTGGCAGTGTCTCTTAGGATTTCGTAATCTTTAATAAATAGATAAAATTGAAAAGAATTCCTAGAAATGCTTGTCTGAACTCATTTTTCATGAAGATTAGGTGCCAATATTGTATCAGATGGGTGTAAGGCATTCTCCGCTGTTCAGTAGGGCGCAGAAGAGCGTAATTTAAAAATAACCTTGTCTCATAGTGTGCAAATGAAGATTCGGTGGGAACAAAATTGTCTTGTCATTTTCCCTTTTATCGCTCATTGTTGCAAAACACCCAGGGGGTAACTTCCTTCTCAATCTTGTTAAATATTGGAATCATGTGGCAAGTTGCCCAGGGCTTACCCTAGGGGGAGTAAGTGGAAATCCCCCCAAAATGTGCCCCAGGAATAGCCTCTCTTGGCTTCTCAGGCCAAGTCCAAAGAACAGCCCAACTTGAGAACCATTAGGCTAGATCAGTGGTCAAATGGTAACATACACACAAATCTTCTGGGAAATGTGTTTTTAAAAAAGGCACAATATCAGAGTTTATCAATGTTTTCTAGAATTATAAAGCCAATAGGATTTGTGGGATAAAGAGTTCATTAGAGAGTGACAGTTTATATCGACATGCTAAAACCACAAAAAAAAAAAAAAAGATAGGTATACAGCTACATTCCCTTAGTTCAATGAATAGAGGCATCTGCTCTAATAGTGTTTGTAAATAGAATATCATGTCTGAACCTTGTACAATACATAACCACTAAGAAAACAATATGCAATGTATTAATTATTGAATCTGTTGTACTAATTTGATTTGAAACTGTCTCATTGCTATTTGTTCTTCAGTAAAATTATGGAAAAAAAAAAAAAAAGCCTAGAATCACTTTCCTCTGAATAACTGCTTTGTCTTTGTAGTAATATGGGTCTAGCTACTCATCTCATTTCGAGAACTGTTTACAATAAAATGCATCAGTGAATTGTTTTTTCTCTTTCTGAGACACACTCTTGCTGTGTGGTTTAGGCTGGCCTTGAGCTCACTTTGTAGCCCAGGCCTGTCTTGAATCGAAGCAACCTTCCTGTCTCAACCTCCAGAATGGCTGAGATTACAGGCGTGCACCATTCCAGGTAATACTTATTTTTTTCCTCTTCTTTCTAATTTTTGGACTTGTTTTGCACAGTTATATCTGGTAATCTGAGAAACTAATTTGAAGACAACAATATGCACTGTAACAACCATTGTTGAATTTTTATCACCAAGCTTAGAACAATTCTATATCATTTCTAATGTTTTGTGGGCTTTTTTTGGGTATTTTTTATTGTCTTTTAAAAGATGTGGGTGCCTCTTTTGGAATGAAGACTGAAGCTCCTCATCTTTATAAGCTCTTAGGTGAAGCAGCTCTCAACTGTGGGGGAAGACCATCCTGGAGAGGAAAGATGGCCCGATTCCGCAAACACCTAAAAGTGCTTACAAGTTTTCTATTCGTTTTGGGCAGCTTTTATATATAATCTACTTTAACAAACTACTAGAAACTATTTGCTTATACAAAAAGGGCTGCCAATGATTAGAGCACAACATGGCATGTGAGATGGCATGATGTGAGCAAGACAGGAAGGACCGCTTAGGTCTCAGCCCCAGCCAGTCATGCCTTGGGGTGAAATCCTTCCAAGTATGCGTGCAGCTGACCTACGAGGCTGATCTCATGACCAAAACATGGCGAAGCTGAAAGGATGATGCCGACTCTCGTGGCTGGGCTGTAGGACACCCCAATATCCACCTTGCCAGCGGATGCTCCTCATGGTGTCGCTCAGGGTGGGCTATAGCATTGCCACCAGGCTGTGCCTGTTTCCAGCCTGCATGCAGCAAGGAACTGAATGCAGATCCCAGCAGGCTGGGAGTGACTGACTCCTGCCCTACGCTCCTGTGGCTAGCAGAGGCACATCAAGCACAAACACGCAAGGCCAGGAACACCCACAGTCATCCGCGCTGAGTTGGACTTAATTTGATGCACTAAACAGACTCATACATGCACCTTTCTGCCAAAATAATAACCCAATCTTGCCCAAACAGGAAGAACAATGGAAACTTTAAGTGAGTTACTGCTTTTGCAAGTTGTCTTTATAAGAAAAAATAAACCAGCAGCTTTGAAAGCCAACAGTTAGGAGAGACTTCAAGAGCGTGGGCATTTTGGCTGATTCTTAAAAAGAGGACACTGGATCTGCCATGTGGAGAAATAACATGGGAAAATGTACACAAGATATTATGCAGAGGCAGTATCATCTCTCTTACAAAGCATGCTGACATGAGATGCGATCTAAAAACAGTGAGAATGTTTACATTTTAAAAATTGGGCCGGGGAGATAATTTGGTAGTCGTTTTCCAAGCACTTGCCTGGAAAACACAAGGACCTGAGTTTGATCCCCGGTACCACATGCAGTGCAGGTCTTAAACTAGGCGTGACTGCGCACCCTTACAATCCTACCACTAAGGAAGGCTGAGACAGGGGGATCAGTAGGAGTCTAAACTGCACAGCGAAACCCTGTACCAAACAAATAAATTAAAAATATATATTATGGCTCGTTTGTTAGCCTATGTCATTTTCTCTGAGAAGCACCTGTTCATTTCACTTGTCCATTTCTTGATCGGGCCTTTTATTTTAGGTGGACTAATTATTTTAGTTCTTTATATATTAGATATATTAATTATCTGTCTGGGGAATAACTGGCAATTCCTCCCCATCATTTTATAAGTTGTTTCTCCGGTCTACTAATTAATTCCTCTGCTATGTAGAAACTTTTTAATGTGTTACAAATGCGTTTGTTGATTCTTGTTAGTATTTCTTGTGCAACGGAGTCCCTACTACACCTATAGGATCAACTGTTTTACAAATTTTATCTTCCAGTAGGTACAATGTTTCTATATTAATGTTCAGATCACGGATCCATTTTGATTTTACTTTAGTACACGGTGAGAGCTATGTGCCCACCTTCCACATCCTGAAAGCAGATAACTAGCCTTGCCAGCAGCACTTGTTTACATGATTTCTTTTATTATGTTTAAAAGCAAATAAAAATAAAAACATTAGAAACAACAGAGAATTTCGCTAAACAAGATGATAGGGAATCCATCAATAGTTATTACACCGCATATGGTTGTCTTCAGACTAGTTGGTCAGATTGCCAGCATGCAAAGCTGGTCAAAGAAGTTAAAAAAAAAAAAAAAAAAATGAAGCATTAACTGTTCCTTTCAGTACACCAGCAGAAATCAGCGCAGTTATCCCCACTATGCTGCGTGTATACATATGTTTTCTCTTCCTTTGTTCACTATTTGTTGAATAGACAAACTCTCCTACAGCATAGGCTTCTGATGACTTGATCAAAGACCAAGTAGAATCTTGATCTTTGATTCTGGGGATGTTTCCGTATCCACTCCGCCATTCCATTGATACACATGATTTTGTCCCATTACCATCCGGTTGTTTTTATGTTTGTTTTTCTCTGTTGCTTTATAGCGTGACGCCAGGACTCCTCATGCCTCCTGCTTTGTTCTTGTTGTTCAAGTTGCTCTTGCTATTCTGGATCTCTTCTGGTTCCACGTGAATTTTAGCATTGGTTTCTGTAGTTCTCTAAAGTATGCTCTTGGTAATTTAATCTAGACTGCAGTGAGTCTGAATCATGTTTTTGGAGTATGGCCATTTTGACCATATTGGTCCTGCCTATGGAGGCCCACGGACAGCCTTTTATTTTCCAATGTCCTCTTTAAACTCATTTTTGAAGCTACTATAGCTTTCTGCACGAAGGTCTTCTAGTCCCTTAATTAGGTTCATTCCTAAGTATTTTGTTTTGCTTGAGGCTACCGTGATGGGTAATGTTTTCATAGTTTCCTTCCCATGCTATTCAGGAAAAGACATGTTGATTGTCGTGAACCCTTTCAAGATCTTCCCCCTGTCTTTGAATGCATTTACGTTAGCACCCTCACCACTTGCTGAAGCAGATCTGGAAGTTCTCTCTCAATCGATTTTAGTTCTGCTGCATCATGACCTTTGTTTTTTCTTTATTTAAATACAGGGTCTCACTACACAGATCAGACTTGTAGTGATTCTCCTGTTTTCAGCCACCCAAGCACTGGGATTACAGGCACTCACCACCACCCCCAGTCTCAGTTGTTGTCTCAGGGCACCCCCCAGGAGGGCGGGGGTGGAGTCAGCAAGCCACGCCGGGGATTGAACCGGCTGCAGAGTTCTGTCTAAGAAGGCACTTTAGTCCTCTGAGCTATCTGGCTGGCCCTTACGTGGTGACTGTGATGTTCTTAATTGCTTTAAAAAAAAGGTTGCTTTTTAATGTCATTTTGACTTTGTAGAAGAAGCGGAAGGAAGTCCCACACTGAACAAAGTAGACGAGGCAGGGGGCACCAAGCTATGCTTATGAGGCTTCCTTTCAGCTGAGTGGCACTGAGCCCCAGCCCTCAATATTTGTTATGTCCCGGCTCATGAAGACACTCAGGAAACAACTTCAGAAACTGCTTTCAGAAGTGTCAAGAACAATCGGACGAGTGTATTAAAGGGGAGTGCTCTAAAGGCGATGAATGGCAAAGTGTCTGTTATTGTATTTTTAAAAAATTAGGGCCAACCAAATAGCTCAATGGATTAAAATGCCTGCAAGCAGGCGCAGGAGCCGGGTTCGATCCCTGGGCTTGCCGTGTGGGCTTTGCCCCTGGGGCACGCTGAGATGGTGATTGAGCCTGGGCATGAAGGCGCTCACCTGTAATCCCAGCTCTGGGCAGGCTGTAAACAGGCCGGTCACTACGAGTCCCATCTAGTATTGAGACCCTGAACACCTTGTAGACCCTTCCCTTAAAACATTAAATATTTACTATGTATCTTTATCACACTTCTTAATTCTAAATAACAAATATATGTGGCACTCTTTCATACCTGGGTCGGTCTCTTAAATGGGGGATGCTTTGAAATGTTTAGGAGCGAAGTGAGAGGTCACAGAAAAAATATTTCTGTAACCTGCAAACAGTGTCAAAACATACGAAACCTTGCCTGTGGCGTAATGCTGTTCATTGCAGTGTGCTCTGGGGTGGTGCTGTGTGCCCGGATTCTATCTGGGGAGCAGACCTGTTTGGCTGTGTGGGGCCTGTCCTTCATATGTCTGTCTCTCCTGACATCTCAGGTGTCATCATCTTCTCAGGATATAAATGAGCCCTGCGATCCGTCTAGACTCTTCAGTGCTGACCATCGATGCTATTACTCTTTCACAAAACAAAACATCGTTTCTAGATGAGCACACCTTCAACATCATACCATATAGGAAAAAAGTTATTTTTAATTGTAATTAAAAAAAATATCTCGTGTATTTATTTGGTACAGGGTCTTGATATGCAGCACACCTGTGTAGTGATCCTCCTGTCTCAGCCTCCCCAGCCTCGGGATTACAGGTGTGTGCTACCATTCCTGGTTTCGGCGGCCTTGCGCCCAGGGTTTCGGGGCTGGCATGCCATGGAGTAACCAAGGGTTGAATCCGGATCCTTGAGCTTCTCAGACAGGTGTTGAGCTATCTCCCCGGTCCGGCTCTGTTTATTTTAATAACTAACAATGCTTCCTACCACAGATTTAGAGAATACTTGCAGACGAGTAAGCACAAGTCCTTACAATGGAATTTCACATGTTATATGGAAAGAAATCTCATCTTCAGAACATGCTGACAAGGTGAGTAACTATTCTGATAACAGTAGAAGCACAATTAGGTTAAAATATCTAGGACAAAAATATATTAATAAACTAGGAGGAAAAAAATCAAACAGTTGTTTCTACAACTGAACAATTCTCGCTGCATGTACCATTCTGCGGCACGTGGAGGTGAAGGAGGCGCTATTTTTGCTGTGTTTGAGTCTTTCGCAAGCACACAGCTGCCTGCTGCTTGCCCAGCCCACACCCCCCTGTTTCCTGGGTTCAGTTTCTCCATATTCCCTCTTACTTCTGGGCTTTTCCTACCAAGAACAGGCATCTGAGTATGGATCCTACGGTGGTGCCAACCTTTTCCGCTCTTTGTTGGGCAGGATTTTTAATTTTTTTTTTTTTAAATTTACTTTGGGAAGGGCCAGCGAGATAGATCAGTGCAGTAAGTGCCTGCTTAGGCCATGCAGGAACCGACGTTTTAATCCCCAGCAACACCCTCAGCACCACAGGCCATGCCGCCCCTCGCACCCCAGGCACCTCTGCGGTAATCAAAAATCAATGAAGCAGCGATGCTTGTAAACCTTTTTAAAAACACTTCCGATGTTCTTAACCATTTTCTAAACTCGTAAACCTACATGATTTTAACAACATACATATACTGTATGGTACTGCAAAATCCCACAGTATAGCAAAAAAACTCCGTGGTAATTAATTTAGATTAATATGTTTTTGAAAACCTGCGAAACACTGAGTTCACAACAGTCAAATCGCGAAATAGAGGGACTGCTGTTATCTGTGTGTACATCTTCGTTATTCTCACAAGTTAAAACTGACCTCAGTGAGATTTTATCTCTGCGCTAAGGGCAGAATGGAAAACACAATGTGGAAATTATTTCTACTTTAATGGTGGACTCTTATTCCAAATCTAAATTCGTGACAAACTAGGAAACGTTGTGTAGTCCCCTGTTTGCAGCGTCTCACTATTGTCATTCTTGTCAATTAGATTGAAGAAATTCCATCTGGAGATCTCCAAATTGTGTTAGAAGTTATATGAAAAGCATCTAAATTTTAAAAGTCACGCCTTTACACACTTAACATATATTTAATGCCTAATATTATTCCATAGAAGAAGGAAAATGATGTGATTTAAATTTTGAATGTGATGTAACTCTGGTCATTGTACCCCATTTTCACAGAAAGTTAAGCCTAAAGCTACATTTTATTTTTAATATACCTGATGCCATTGTGACTGTCTAGGAAATTTTTTTCTTTTTCTTTGTATTTTATGCATAGTGTTCTGCCTGTTTACAACCTCACAAGAAGTGGGATTAGGGTGGGCACCACCATGCCCAGTCTCAGTGTGCCCCAGGGACACAGCAGGCCCCAGGATCAAACTCCCAGCCCCTGGGCCTGCTTGCACGCACTTTAATTGGCTGAGCTATTTGGTCAGCCCTAGGAAATGTTTTCCCACAAAGAATAATTCGCACCTCTAAAAAATATCTATTTTGTTAGCACAATTCCGTTATGACCTCACTATTTACCTATAGTACATTTAGCTTCTAGCCATGGAAGGAACATGCTGAAAGGAAACCTGGCTTTGAAGATGAAAGGGTAACACTGCAAGACTGCACATACTTCTGTAACAGAGAAAAATCGCATATGGCTCTGTAGCAAAAGCTGAAGGATCTACAAGATTCATTTTAGTTTTTTGTATTTAGTACAGGGTTTATAGGGTCTACAGGGTCTCACTACATAGACGGGGCTCATACTGCTCCGCGTGTGTTCAGCCTCCCAAAGCTGGAAGATGGGCAAGCATCACCACGCCCAGTCTCAGTCCCTTCCCAGCGCACCCTAGGGGTGGTGCTGGCACACCGAGGATCGAGTTCAGCTGCTGCGCTCTGCCTAAGCAGGCACTTTGATCCACTGAGCTATTTGCCTGGCCCCTTACAAGATTTATTTTAAACTAGAAGAAAATCTGAATAATTAGAATTTAAAGTCTGACTACCCAAAGCTTCATGTGAGGGAGAGAGAGAGAGAGAGAGAAGGTGAGAGAGACAGAAACAGACACAGAGAGACACAGAGAAGGACAGAGACAGAGAGACAGAGAGAGAGTGGGAGAGGGAAGGAGGGAGAGAGGGAGGGTTGGAGAGGAGACAGAAAAAGAGAACAACTAAATATCTGCCCTCGATATCCTTAGAATCCCCTCAGACTGTCCTTCTTAGTAGCCCACCAGACCTCTGTCCACAGCACTGGCTTCAATATAATGCTCTGCATATACAGCACCATGTTAATTTGCAAAGTAAAAAGCCCAACGTTTAAGTCGCATGGGCCCTGTCCCATTAGAAATCATTATTTTCCATTCAATACCAATTCCACTCTGACTTTCCAATCACTTTGTTTTACTAAACATAAAGCTGAGTTGATTTGCCCTCCTAGAATTTAGTTCAGCCGTGTTTCTTAATGTCACTGACCGGTAAGGAAAAGTGACACAAGTCAAGCCTTGAAAGGATGCTGCGTCACGCGGCACAATTCACACAGGCACAGGCAGGTGGCGGTAAAGAGTCGGTTGCACTTTAATTTATCTGATTAAAATAGATTATGGTACCAGAAAGAAAAATATCGCTATAGTTTTACATGTTCTGCTTTTACAAGCTTAGGATGACTGTCTTCTCTCACCGCTATAAAACAAACAGGGCAATTTTCAGGTGGCCTATAGAGCCAATTCTGAAATCTTGTACTCCATTTAGAATTCTCTATTTTTATCCCCACGTCGCTGCCACCAAATGCAGCTACGTGTCTTCCCAGCCCCTGTCTAACTGGGATCTGCGCCAGCTCATGGCATATGCCCACTCTTTCCAAAGACAGCACTACTTTCAAACTCTACCTTCTCCTCTTCTCAGCCTTTCCCTCCTCAACTGGACACTCTCTTTGCTTTTCTTCTTGAATTAAAACATCAATGGCAACCAACTGCACAGAAGGTATGACAAAGAGAGAGGCAGAAATGTCGGACTGCTCCTGAATTCAAGCAGTTCCTCAGGAGATGCTGGGGTGGGGAGAATTCTAGAACGTCCCAACCAATTCCCCCACCTCCAGAGCCATGATTGTGATTTCACCCCCTTTCATTGTTTTAGAAACTAAAGGCTATTTTTAAAAGGCATACATAATGTTATCTACTCATCACTTTGAGTTCATTAAAGGACATTTCTGATTTTGTCACAGGAGTCACATGCAAATAGATAGTTTTCTCTGCCTGGGAGCAGATCTCGGGCTTTAGAGGAGCTCAAACAATTGTTTCTGGCTGTGAAGACAGAGACCCTGGGCAGAAAGGTCTCTGATTACAGAATTACTGTCCCAGCCCACAGCCAGAAATAGGGCAAAGACTTCTTTTGCTACAACTGCACGGAGAGAAAATGTTGCAAGGATCTCACACTGCCCATCCTCTTGGTGCTGGCCTTGGAAAACCCCGAGCGGAGAACACTGGCCGGCTTGCCTCACTGTAGTCTTGACCTGCAAGACTGCGAGCTCAAACACACCGATCTCCAGATCCTGCTTCTGCTACCCAGAGACAGGAAGGTAGTTCCGATGCCTAATATGAAAGCTGAGGGTGTGTTATTTTGAGATCACCCGGTGTTCTTTTCTTTTTCTTTTTGTTATGTGTTTGGTACAGGGTCTCACTATGCAGCTTGGACTTGTAGTGATCCTCCTTGTCTTAGTTACTCTTCTCTCATTGCTGGGACGAATACCCAACACCCAAAATGAAGGAAGGAAAGGTTTGTTTGGCTCACTGTGGGTTTCAGTCCATACTCGGCTGGCTCCAAGGCAGAGGGGCACATGGCAGAGAGCAGCAGTTCATGGCAGCGGAACAACAATACAACTAAGAGCAATCGCTAAAGAAAGTCTGTCTCTGTCTCTTATATTCCATTCAGGCTCTCTGCCCCAGGCTGGAGGAAGTACTCAAACCCATAATCCCAGGAGCACTAACATTTATAATCCCAGCCTTGGATCACACATAATCGCAGGTGGATCATGAGTTACCACAAACTCTAGAAGTCCCCACCCCATGACAACATGAGGCTTTGGGGGACAACTAGACACAAACCATAAAAGTCCTGTTTTCAGCCTCCCCAGCACTGGGATTATAGGCATGTGCCACTATGCCTAGCCTCCGTGGGAGGCTCAGTGCATGCTGGGGTGGGTGTGGGAGGTATGTGGTGCCAGGGATTAAAACCCAGTCTCTGCACTTGCCTAGGCAGGCGCTTAATCCACTATGCTATCTCACTGGCCCTCATCCAGTGTTCTTAATGTCACTCCGGGGACTGAGGATTGTGGCTCTCACACAGTGGCCACCATGCACGACCTGAACAGTTTTCAGAAGCACCGTTTTCTGATTCTTAGCCTGGGCCTTTAATCTAAGCTGTCATGAGAACCTTCTTGGTCCTTTTCTGGCGTCTCATCTTTTGACGCTCTTACATAGCCTCTTGCGCTTTCTTACACACGACTGTAAAATTCAACTCCCACGAGAACAGCTCCCAACATGTAACACCTGCATGTCATCATATGGGAGCTCATTAATGGATATAATTGTGTGTAAATTAAAAATAAAACGTGTATATTTAAAAGCAGCCCAGGAGTTACCCTTCCCTAATTAAATACAGAAGTGTACTGTTGGTGTCCAAGTTCTCTAAGCCCTGTCCCCAACACAGTTGCTGAGCATGATTTCTCTTCTCTGGATCCCATAGACTGCCTTCCTAATAAAGCTAATATGTTTGCTCTAAATGTAGGCATTCCAAACCATGCCTCTAGGCCGGGGTGTCTTAGGCATATATGACCAGATATTTCTTATTTGAGGTCAGATTTTACAGATGATTTGAGATTCCCCCTGCATGGTAACAGTGACCTTTTTTTATTTCCAATGTCCACGGCACAGGAGTACACGGCCTTTGGAAGCCTGTGACTTCTGCCTGAGTGAGTTATACACATCCGGGGATTCCTATGCGCTCTTTACTAAAATCGTATCTTTATGATATCCAGCAACATATTCCTTAAAGCATTTGGCCTAGTACTAGATCTAGCAGAGATTCCCCCAAATGATGAATTTATGTCATGGCTTTGTATAAGCAATAAACAATAATGTTAATCTCCTGAAGATTCATGTTCAAGGCTAGGGAGATAGCTCGGTGGTGTAAGCCTGCCGGACCTGGGCCAGTGGTGTAAGGACCTGTGTTCGATCCCCACTGCCACATGCTGAGCTGGCCCCCAAATCGGGTATGGTCATGCACACCTGTAATCGCAGCATTGGGGAAACTGAGACAGGAAGATCACTGTGAGTCTGAGGTGCGTAGTGAGACCCTGTACCAAATAAATAAAAGGAAACTTTAAAAAAAACATAAAAGATGCATTTACAATATGCAAAGAAAGGACACTATATTTGATGACATCAACTACACAAGATTACCTACATTCTTGTTGTGGTATTTGTTCACTCATTCATTTTTTTGGGGGGGGGAAAGGCTAATAATAAATGGAAATCGAACTCAAAGGAATATCTTTTACAAATTAGAAGTAGACCAAGAGCTGGGGGGAAGGAAGAGGAGGGGAGGGGAAATAAAAAATGAGACGCTATGTACATGCCCCTGCTTCCCACAGTGGAGGCAAGCATCACACCCTGCAAACAGGCACTGATAAAAAAATAAAAAATAAAATAAATGGGAGAAAACTCAGAAGGAAGGAACTGGAGACATAAAAAGGAAGTTAACAGTACCTTATTTCAGAAACAAAGAACCTCATATCAAGGGGGAAAAGCACCAAATGCTAAAAACAGAAACTTCCTGTGGCTTGGGTTGTATGTATAACACTGTCCTCTGACCTTTGGTGAACAGCTTCAGTTATAACCTTAGCACCTACTGAAATTTGCGTGCAGATCTATGAAGTCTGCATCCATCTAGTTGTGCCTGGTTTGGGTCCGGCTGCTGTGCTCAGCTTCTTCCTGCTGTAGCCCTTGGAAGTGAACCTGCTGTGCCCCTCTGGCAAGATGTTCTGCTCCTGGGTGATTCTGGCCTCTAGCCTCTCTGCAGGGCCTTCAGCTGCAGTTTCACCCCAGGCCTGTATGCCACACCTGGGCTGGGTCTGGAGAGGTCCAGAGAGCAAGACAGAAGGCCTCACTCACAAGTGTGCGTGGGCTGGGTCTAGAGGGATCCAGCTGGCAAAGGGAAGTCTGGAAGCTCTCACACACTGACTGGTCCTGGGCTTGGGCTGAGTTCATATGGGTCCAGAGAACAAGGCAGAAGTTCTTACTCGCTGGGTCTGGAGGGTGTCAGCAGGCAAAGGAGCGTGTGGAGGTCTCCCACACACGAGGCCTGCGCTTAGGCTGGGTCTGGAGAGGTCTAGAGAGCGCTGCATTAGTTCCTACTGACAAGCCAGCCTGGGCTGGGTCCTGAGGGTTCCAGTGGGTGCAGGGGAGCACAGAAGCTCTCTCACATACTTGCCAGGCCTGAGCTTGGGCTGGGGCTTGCTTGGGTTATATGAAATGCTAGTTATCTTATTTTTAAATTGCATATATTTCACAGATTGAGTCCACTGTTATTTCACATGCAGAAGCCATTTCTACTATCAGCAGAATGATTTCTGACCCCTAGGCCAAGGTGACATCCACTCTGCTATTTTTCTCAAATTTCCAAACTTGGGTTGCTTCTGCTGCAGGCATTACTTGCTCCGCCATTTCCAATCTAATTTAGACAAACAGTGGGGGTCAAACTTAAAACAAATCTGAGAGAAGTAGAGTGAATGCAATCTCCGAAGTGTAAGAATTCTGTTGCAAAGAACTTTCGTGGTTTTCACTCGGGAGATGTTGCATAATTCTGTAGGCTTGAATTAGACCCTTTCTAAAGCACCAATTAAAATTTAAAATTAGAAACACATGATTTAATGAGAAAGATGTCATGTCTTTGCAAAATTCCTGAAAGTGAAGCAACATTTCATCTCAGAAGTGCTAAGAGTGATCAGTTTTTGTTGATTATTTACACATAAATGAGATTAGGTTTAAGACATTTGCAGTGTGGCTGTGGTTGTAAAAAATAAAGATTTTCTTAAAGGTCTAAGAAAAAAATGACACAAACTCAAAGTATTGATTAAGTCTGAGGTAAGGCACAAACATATTTACCCTTTATATAACTTATATCTTATATGTACCCTTTCTGACACCTTGAAGACATATTTCAAGAAAGAAAACAATAAATACAAAGAACAGAGTATATGAGTTTCAGGATGGAATGAAGTAACTCTAAAGTCTATTCATTTAAAAGATTCCTAAGTGCAACCCCCCAGCACCAGAAAATTATAACATTAAATTAAATTTAAAACAAGAGCAATGGAGAAGCCATTCTAAAAGCAAGCAGCCCAAACTAAGACTAAAAACTCTTTTGAACTTTAAGGGAAAAAAAAGACACATGCAAAGGAACAGAATAGTTTCCATAAAATTCGTAGAATGAGCATGACGAATAAATAATGTAGTGCATTCTCTGGAAGGCATGTGCTATTTTCAAGACAGAAGGAAACACAAT